>JARFIW010000451.1:0-62566 GCA_036346225.1 Platerodrilus igneus
ATCGGTCCACCCTTTACAAAGTTACACTTTTAAATTCCTGAACTTCTAAATTTTGCTCTTTGCTCCCACATCTGAACCAAATAGTTTTCTTTGACTACCCATTGCATCTTTCGAGATAAACCTATCTTGTTTGGTATCAATTAATATTAGATTTTTCTCAGCTACCTGAATCTCTAGGAATTTTTTAGATTGCGCCGTCGCCCAGGGAGCTACCCTCATTTTAAGATTTTTTACCGGTAGCGATTTTTGACCGTCCTTATAAATTTTTTAACCTTGCAGCACATCATATTAGTCTAGAATTTTATGCAGAATCCAAATCTGTAAATAGATTTAAAATCGAATCACCCCTTACCGTTTTACACACATACACTCTCTAAACTATAACTTTCCTACAGCTCATACCTAAAAGAAAATCTAAAAACCATTCTTAAAACTTTTTATTACAGACAATTTTTACTAATACAGTTTAACTTTTGTAAACCACATTTCTAAATACGTATCCACAATTTTTTATTCTTAACCTAGAACTCCTCATATCGGCTTATACTTTTTAATATTTATTTCTAAATAGAGCACCTCTTCCAAAGACCAACCGGACCCACATGTTTCAAATTCCTCTGATTTGGGTTCTCATAGTTTCGCTTAAGACTTCGTAGATATTTTCTAGATTACTAGAAGACGTTATAACCATATTTCTTGTGTTAAAGGATTTCACATCGGTAGTCTCTTTCCCCATTTTGGTGTAAACGCCGTAGAGTTCGCAATAGACTTTTATTGCTGTATATTGTGTTTTTTTTCATTGAATATACGAATAAACCGCTCTTTCTGTTTTCAAAGAAACTCGGACACTCCATCGTCGACACTGGCGTTCTTTATGCAATAGCTAGCCATACGGTTGTTAAACGCTGTGCTAACCATTTCTACGCCATCTTCGCCAGTAACGGTAACTGTGGCATTTTATGTTCTTTGCTTCTCAAGTGTGCGGCATAGGTAGTCTTTCCCATTTCAAAATCGCATACTTTACACATAATTCGTGGTTGTTTCGTACAAGACCATTTAACAGCTGGCGGAGCTGAACGTTTACGGCTTAATGACATACCGTGCTGTTTTTTTTTGTGTCGCTGTACGCTATCCATTCTCGTAAAAGCGATACCGCAAAACAGTTTAAGTAATTTGCTGCTGACGGATGTATAAGCTTAACCCTAGACGATGCTACACCACGACATTTGTTCTGGTGCCGTTTGAAAGCATCGCTCCTGGTAAAATAGACGTGACAGGGCTCGCATTTAAAAACGTTTGCAGGCACCATTTTAGTACAAAACAAAATTCGTACTATAGGACTTTGGTTAAACTTGTAAGCGAACTAACTAAAAAGTTTACCCTTGCGTACCTGCTTTATGTACCGTATGGAATGCAAACTGAAGGTTTCAGAAGACAGCCGAAGGAAGTTGAGGATTCAGTGGGGAACTAAATGACGTCATCTTTTACTAATCCTTGCTACTCGTCCAGTACATTTAGCACCATGCGAATGCAGTTAGTTGAAACATCGGAAACGTCTTCCGTGTTATACGGATCGGCAATCATTTCGCGTGCATATTAAAAATCCAAAAGGGTGAAAGAACACGTACACAAATTGGTTGCAAGTCGTGTGGTAGAAAATGCAGTGCTACTATAAACAAAAACTTAATAAAACTCTTTAAACCTTTACTAAGGGAATACCAAACTTGTTGTCTACAGGATACTTACTAATAAAGCAATTTAATTTTAAATAACTTCTACGTCATATTTTCGGAAATGGTAGGCTTGAATATTTTCTAAATGAGTCACCAAGCGAAAGTATATGCTTAGCGGCATTAAAATTAACCATTAATTTTCCATTTTTACGACCGCGGTTAATTATAGATTAAAATTTAATTTATTCACGTTCGAGCTACCCGTAAACTAATATATTTTATAGTAACAGTGCGCTGTATAATGCATGTATACCCCTTCTCCGCGCTACTGCTATTCTTGTAGTTGCTAGAAAAAGTAAGTTGCCTTTTTTACTGCTAGGACCGATGCAAAGCACATTTTATACTTTACTTATAAATATAGCACATCGCGCACTTTTTTGTCTGATAATTAAATTTTGCTTATGTAGGCTTTTACACTTTCGCATATTTAAACATCTAATACAATCGATTAACCACTTTCGATTATTCTACCAGGAACCACCATACATTCCGCCGCACCGTTCTTTTTGAATCCAACGATCCTATGGGCTTCAACGCAATAACACCTAACGTATCTTTCTTACTATTTGTTAAACAAAAACTACCGGCATCACCATGTCCGTATGTAGATGTAAGCAGATGTTTGTGGATGTGTACGAGAATATGTAACCATATACATAAATCAGTCTCAGCTATTTTATTTAGACCAAGAAAACTACTATTTTTCTAGACCACAATTACTAATCGTCTTTATAGGTTTAACATTTCTACCATTTCCCAATGACTGGTGCTACGTAAATGGAAACTTTAATTTCTTATTGGAAGGAATTCTTATTTTCCCACGCACTGTTACATGCCCACCCCTTTTGGGAATATATGCTCGTTATAGGTTGTAGGACGCTCGATTTTATTTAACTACACTTCGTGAGACCCCTTTAATCTTTTTAATCAGAATTGATTATTTTTGTGATTGTCACCCTTGAGGACATGTTAAAATTTGCAAATATTTTCGCTTGGTTTGACTCAAAGGTAGTATTGTCTTGGATTCAGTTGACACCAAACCGATGGAAAACTTTTGCTGCGAATCGGATATCTCGAATTCAATCGAATTTGGCACCTTCTAATTGGTATCATGTAGATTCGAAAAATAATCTTGCAGATTGCGCTTCTCGGGGTGTATTTTCATCTGAGCTGGTGGAGCATCCCTTTTGGTGGGCGAGTCCTCCATGATTATCGGTTACAGAAAATAATTTGTCATCCTTTGTGGCAGTTGAAATGGAAGGTCTTTTACCCAGGAAAGAAAGGGTTAGTAAAACGTTCTTCGTAATTTTCAAGGAAAATTGCTTGAATTATTTGTTAGATAAATTCTCAACTCTAGGGAAAATATTAAGAATAATTTCGTACTGTCAAAGATTTATTTGGAATTTAAAAGTAACTCCAACTAAACGCTTGTTTGGTAATATTTTGATACGTGAATTACAATCGTCTTTATATATTTGCTGAAACATGTTCAGTATGACAAATTTAAAATAGAAATGGATAACTGTCGCAGCAAAAACCTTCATCTAAACAACTGCGCCTTTTGAGTCCATTTATTGATGACCAAGGGGTGTTAAGGATAGGCGGCAGGTTAAAAAAATTCACATTTAGACTTTACTTCCAAATTTCCGATACTCTTGCCTGTATCACATAAATTAACAACCCTCGTTATTAGAGATTGACATATTAAACATTTATACTCGGGAATTCGTACCACATTATTCCTGCTTGTTCAGAATTTTTGGATAGTATCATCAAAGGCAGCAGTAAAGACGTGTTTAAAGGCATGTGTTTGCTGTTGTAAAACCAATCCGCCATTGCTAGCGCCTCCTATGGTAAACTTACCTGCTCCTCGAGTTACACCAGAATCGGCCTTTCCTAACTCCGGTATTGATTATAATGGACCTTTTGCTATTACTTTAAATCGAGTTAGAAGTGGAAGGACCACTAAAGCATATATCTGTTTGTTTGTGTGCTTAAGCACAAAGGCTATTCACTTGGAATTGGCATCGAGTTTCGCTTCAGACACATTCATCGCAGCACTACGGCACTTCGTGGCTCGTCGAGGTCGCTGTTTGAAAATATACTGTAATTGCGGAACAAATTTGTTGATGCAGATAGAGTTTTGACTGAAATGATGAAGTTTTCAAACAAGTCAGAAGGAATTCAATTTGTTTATAATCCACCGGAGTCACCTCACTTTGGGGGCTCTGAGAGTCGGGGATTAAATCTGTGAAGAGTCATTTATATCGCGTGATCGGTGACCAGATTTTAACCTGAAGAAATGTGCACTGTATTGGTACAAATTGAAGCAGTGTTGAATTCCCGTCCACTATGTACGTTGAGTGCAGACTCCAACGATTTTTCCTTATTGACACCTGGTCATTTTTTTAATCTAGAACCAGTCTCGGTTGTACCAGACCCCGACGTATTCAATACAAAAAAAGCTCGATAAGATCGTTGGCAGTTGTTACAACAAATCCAGCAAAGCTTCTGGAAGAAGTGGTGTGCAAAATATTCGCATACTTTACAGCAGAAGCACAAATGGTATTCTAATAAAGTGACTCAAGTAGATATTGGGCCGTTAATTCTTGTTCGGGAGGCACAAACTCCTCCTTTAAGATGACGGTTAGGACGCATTGTTGAAGTGCATCCCGGTAATGATGGGATTATTCGGGTTGCAACCGTAAAAACTTGCCTAGGTTTAATGAAACGACCATTAGTTAAGTTAAGTTTATTGTTTATGCAGTACTTTGTTTGTAGTAATTATTCAGCTAAATAGCATATTTTTATGTTTAATTAGTAAAATTATTATCCTTATTTTGGTGGGCGGTATGTTCGGTCTTTTTTGTTAATATTAAAATTAGTTAAAGCTGACCCTGTTTTTCCTATTAAAATCACCTTGATAAAAAATGCTTGTTTAAAAAGGTATCACGCAACCACCACGATTCTGGCGCGTATTTAAAGATGCGAGCTAAGACTGGTTTTTCCATTCTCTCCCTAAGAACACGCAACAGCAGTTTTCTGAGAGCCGTCGCTTTGTAATGATGCATTAGGCTTTGCATCTCTAATAGTTTACTAATAATGTGAATAAATAATAATGTTATTAAGTAACGCGGACATAAGTGCACTTCGCGTGTGTTGTGTTCTAATCAAATCACATATATTTTAAATGATGATAAATATTGAATTATTGTGAAATTCGAATTGCTGTAGCAGGCAGCGTAAATCGTCAATAGTTCCGATTAAAATACAGTCCACAAAATACCTCGTCGTTGGAACCAGTTCATAAACTACAAATACTAACAGGTATGTTAATTTATGCTATGACATTAGCGGCAACCTCGATAGTATGCACAAACATCCCTGTCAGCTATTAATACAATGCTAAAAATATAGGGCCATAATTATAAGTGGGATATTCCACTTTAACGTAGCATCATATGAAGTTTACTTTCAAATGCCTTCTAGCATAGACTGTTATTACCAATAGTTGACAAGAATGTCAACAATTGGAAATCTTTACTTATTAAATATCCTATTGTTGACACCTTATCTAGGAAAACCACCCTAGCATTTAACATTTTATGTTTTCAGATGTTGTTTATATAACCTATCACAAAGCTTACACATTAATAAAAGCCCACTTACCTTAAAAAACATGTAAAATACACCGAATCCAAGGTAGATACTCCTTAACAAAAACCACAAAGAATTTGACAGAAAATGTTGACCTTCAACGGGTCAAACTTCTTAGAAGTATAATTAACCTTGTAAAAACAATGTCACAACTATTTATTATTAGAGAGAAATATATCGGTCATAAAGAGCAAAATATTATCATCATCATTTTGTTTTCGACTTTACTTAAGATCGGTTTGGCACAGCTGTAACTTTTTCTATTGTGTGCTAATTTAGAAAGTTCTACATATCCTTCACAACCTAAATTTCTAATAATTTGACTAATATAGCTTGGTCTAGCTCTTCCTATACTCTTCTATCTTTTTCTTATCTATTTGGCTCTACATAGATATTAGCAACCTGATGGTTGTTAAAGAACTCCAACATGTTTACATGATTACCATTTATAAGGAAATGAAATATTATCTGGTTATCCCCTCTAAAAGAGAAAAAGTCTTACATTTATGTTATGGTAAGGCTTAAGCAACGAATCGCTGCCAACATGCCAGTCCGTAGTTAACAAATTTTTATTAATTTTTTTGTTTTGTTTTCGAACTTACTTAAGGTCGATTTAATGCAGTTCTAAATTCTTTTCTATTCTGAGCTAGTCTAAAAAGGTCTACATACCCTTCACAACCTAAATCCCTAATAATTTGACTAATGTAGCTTTGTCTAGGTGTTCCTACTTTATTTTTATTTGGTACTTTATAATCTAAGACCTTACTAGATAGTCCCTCATGTCTTAACTGCTGCCCTATGATTCTATCTCTCATGACGTTTAATTGTTTCCACATACAGGGTTCTTCACCTATCCTTCTATAGACTTTCTCATTTGTTACTCAATCTTTTCAAGTAATCTTTAACATTCTCCTATCACCAAGTTTCAAAAGCTTCTATCTTTTTCTTATCTATCTCTTTAATTGTTCAAGTCTCACTACCGCTCCATATGTACGACTTTAAAAATCTTTTTCTATTATCTAATCTAATACTATTAGCTATTAGTAAATCTTTCTTTTAAAAACATTTTTTTGACTTGGGCTATTCTAGCTACTATATCCCTTCTGCTACGTGCGTCCTTGGTAATTATACTACCTAAATAGCAAAATTCATCTACCTCCTTTAACTCGGTATTACCTATTTTTAATTTTGGTTTAGAACTAGGCTGTAACTTACTTGTCATTATCTTTGCATTTCCTGAGTTAATTCACATACTACAGTTACTCTGTAGTATCTTATCTAAAATATTTTAAAACTCTCCTAACTCTTTTCTAGACTCTGCTATAATGGCTATATCATTCCATTTCAAATCTCTATCTAAATATCAATATCAATATCGAAGTGTGGAGATGGTTGAGTAAACATCGTTGCGGACCGATCGCAATAGTTATTAATCAAATGAGGTGCATGTAAAATTTCCAATTTTAGACAGTTGTGATAACAGTTACATATGTAAAGTGATCAGCAAAATTTATCATCATCATCATCATTAGGTCTTCAGTCCTAGAACTGGTTAGACGCGTACCATCATTGTTCCCTATTCTGAACTAACCTACAGATTTCCCTGAAATATGCACAGTTTGCATCTATAACTGTCTGACCTAGGTCTACATCTACCTCTTTTTTCCTATCTCTGCTTGTAATATATTACATACTATTCCCCAAAAATGCCTTAGAACGTATTCCGCCCTACTATTTCTCTTTTTTCCCAGATATCCTTGTTCCTCTACTATTTCTGTAACTTATTTGTTATTATCTTTGTCTGTCCATGCTATCGTCCTCATACATCTAAAGCACAGCATTTCAAAAGTCTGCTACCGTTTTTCTGTCTGCGTTTCAGACTGCCCGTATTTCCTAGGCATACTGTGCTGTGCTCCACACATATGCTTTCAACAATTTTCTTCTTATTCTATGTTTGTTGTCTTTCCTCAAAGGCGCTGTTCTTTCTTGTTAGATGCAGTTTGATCACTTTCTATTGTTTTACAGTTACATCCCCTATTTCTCCGACCTTCAATGGTTGTGAAGGAGGTAAGCAGCCTGTGGCTGCCAAGTTCCTAACACTTAACCATTTGGCGATTTAATATATTTTCCAATTTATCTTTTCGCATAGTCAACATTAGTTGCAGGTATTTCGCAACCAACAACTAGTTGTTTATACTAATCATCAGATTTATCTGCGCTTATTTTTTCGTCATTAGGTTTTCCGTCTCGAAACTGGTTGGACACGCACCTGCACTTATTTATATTCTGAGCTAGCCTACATAGTTCCCTGAAATTCTCACACAGCATGTGTATTCAGCTCGTTCCCTTTCTATTGTTTTCTAATTTTATACCCTATTTTACCGAGATTCAGTGAAGGAGGTTAAGGAACCTGTGGCTACCAAGATCCCCCAACACTTAGACATTTGCCGAAATAATGGTTTTCCAGTAAATCCTTTCACACACTTAACATTATTCGAGAATATTGCCCAAGCAATTCTTGTAGTTGCTTATAATACTCATCATGTTTAAGCACAGTTATCTTTTCGTCATTAGTTTATCCATCTTGGGATTGGTTGGATGCGTACCTCCGTTGATTTCTATTCTGGGCTAGCCTACACATCTCCCTGAAACCCCTACAGCCTACATCTTTTACTATCTGTGTGCAGTAGTCTAATCTAGGTCTGCCTCTTCTTCTCTCTGCTTCTAATATATTCCGCACTATTCCCTCATGCCGTAGTATGTGGCCTATCATCCTATCTCTCCTATTTTTTACCGTTTTTCACATATTTCTTTCTTCCCCTACCATTTTTAGTACCTCTTCGTTCTTAACTTTGTCTGTCCATGATATCTTCATCATACGCCTGTAGCACCACATTTCAAAGGCTTCTACCTTTTTCTTGTCTGCTTCTCCTACTGTCCAGGCTTCACAGCCGTACAGTGCTGTGCTCCACACATATGTTTTAAGCAATCTTTTCCTTGTTTCTATGTTTGTGGTCTTTGAGCACAGTAGTTGCTTTTTCTTGTTAAATGTAGCACGACCTTGTGCTAATCTTTGTTTTATATCTTTTGTGCTTTTCCCATCTTGCGTTATTTGGCTTCCTAGGTAGCAGAAATCCTTAACCTCTTGTAAGTTCGTGTTAGATACTTGTATTCTTGTTTTTGATTTATTTTCCCCACCTTTGCAAACTAGAACTTTAGTTTTAGTTTTGTTAATTTTCATACCGTATCTCTCTGTCAGAACCGTTTCCATTTCATTAAGAGCAGCTTCTAACTCTTCCTTGCTAGACGCTAATACCGCTATATCATCTGCAAATCTAAGCATATCAATTTTTGTCCCTGCATAGTAATTCCAAATGTCTTCCTGCATTTGACAGTATTCATTGCCTCTTCTATGTACAAGTTAAAGATCAATGGGGATAGGGCACATCCCTGTCTCACCTCTTTCCTAATGTTTACTTCTCTACGTTCCTGCTCTAATTCTATTACTGCTGTTTGCTCTTTGTATAAGCTATGTACTATTCGTCTATCCCTATAACTCATTCCAATCTTTTTGAGTATTTCAAACATTTTTTCCAATTTACATTGTCGAATGCTTTTTCCAGATCTACAAACCCTATATACATGCTTTGCCCTTTTTCTATTGTTTTCTCCATTATCACTCTCAGAGCTAAAATAGCCTCCCGCGTTCCCCTGTTTCGCCTAAACCCAAATTGGTCTTCTCCTAGTATTTCTTCAGCTCGTTTTTCCATTCGTCTTTGCACAATTCTAGTTAATATTTTTGACACGTGTGCTGTCAAACTTATTGTTCGAAAATTTTCACATCTATCCGCGCCTTTTTTTCTTGGTATAGTTACTATGATGCTACGTTTGAAATCTTTGGGTATCTCGCCTGTCTCATACATATAGCTTACAAGTTGGAAGAAACGTTCTGTTACTGCTTGTCCAGCGGCCTTTAGAGTTTCTGCTTGCACCTTATCTGTACCCGGCGCCTTACCATTTTTCAGACTCTTTAATGCTAATTCAAACTCGTCTCGAAGTATAGGATATCCCAAGTCATCATTTTCAATGTCTGATTCCTGTTCTAATGCAGTTAGTTCGTCTCGTGCATATAAATTCTCTATATATTCTTGCCATCTACTCACTTTCTCTACGTTTTCTATAATGACGTTTAATTGTGCGTCCCTTATATTTTTACTATACGGTTTTATATCCCTAAAATTCATTATAATTAATTTGTATGCTTCGTCTGTCTTTCCTATTTCCATCTTAGTTTGTACCTCTTTGCACTTTTCATCAATCCATTGTTCTTTAGCTTTCCTGCATTTTCGAATAATTTCCCATTTTATGGCTTTGTATCTTTGTTTTCCTGTTTCGTCTGATTTATTTTTGTATTTTCGTCTTTCTTCTATTAAATTCACGATATTACCAGCGCTTGTAATACTGATAAAACAAAGTGAAAACTGAGGATTAAATTAGATTAGTCGCGTACTTGTAGGTTTTTTTTGTACATTTGTACATTTATTTCTGCGAGTGGTTTCCCCATCGGATTTTATTCCCGAACAAGAGAAAGCAGAACAAAATCTAACCTCGTAAGCTTTAGTGTTAATTAAACCTACTTCCTACTGAGATCATACACTGTCTTATCTTAACATAAAATCAGGTGATGTATGATCATATCTTGTATGAACATTAACATTAAGGGTTGAGTTATTAACTAAACCATCCCTAATAAAAATTTCTTCTGTTAGGGTAGGCTTTTTAAGATCATTATTCCTTGTTGATTTCTTTTTTGTTGAAAAAAGCCGCACCTGATGTTCAACTTTTTTATTAATATTAATCCCCTCTGTAGTTTTTAGATCAATAGATTTTGCTTTATTTAATGTGTCAATGATTTTATCAAATTGCCTCATTATAGCCAGATGTACGTTGTCAGTTAACGAAGCATTCTCACATAGGCCTATTATTAGCTCGGCTCTTTTTTTAATAATATCATTTTTTGAAAATTTTGCTTCATGTAATATATTACTGCTGAAAAGTTCATTAACGTTACTAATATGCAAAGGTGTCAAGATTCGATTTGTAAAACTGTATCGCACAAGCATGTACGTTTTTGCAAATGTTAAGCTTTATCATGTTGTCAATACAGGTGCATTGAAATGTATGAACACATATGCTGCACTTTGTACAACTTAGGCATGAACCTTCACAGGCCTCATCTACTCTAGTAACTTGATACTGTTGAAAAGCACAAGTGGACGACGTAACTAAAAATTCCTTATCATTTTCAAGACGTCTAATAAAATCTTATGTAATTGTTAGACTTGCTTTATGACTTTGTTTAATTCTATTAATTTTGTCATTGGAAGTATTCTTTGCAAGTTTAATTATACGTTTAAACAAGCTATCTCGAGCAATTTTCATTACTGCATTAATGCTTTTGTCCAAACGTTTTACTTTCCGACCTTTCAAATACACATACTTCAAAACTTTGTGCATCGATTCAAGATACATGTTAGTGTTTATTCCTAAACCCAATCGATAGCAATATGTCCAAGATGTTGGACGATTTGCATAGTTATTATGAAAGTATTCAGCAAATGATTGTGTATCAACATCGTCATAAAGATCTTCTACTACCTGATTTAAAATGTCATTAAATTCATCAATAGATACACACTGTAATAAAACACGAAGGATTTATATACTACTACTTTCTTTCCCTCCATTGATTTTTGACAAATTTTTGCGCTAATTACGATCCACATGCCAGGTACATAGCAACTGGTGAGGTACCTTGGCCATAACATAAGACCATGCATTATAAAATGCTGAAGTATCATCAGACATAAAAACAGTAGTGGATATAATACCCACTCTTGATTTAATTTTTCCAAAAAACAACTTGAAAATCATTTCGTCAGCACGATTTGAAAAACAAAATGCCACTGGGCACCCTGAACCAAATTCATCCACTGTCAATAGTGTGTAGAGCTGAACATCGTAACTATTTGTACCGTGTTTACTATCAACTCACACCTTGTCGTTCCCAAATTTAAGCAACTGTTCACGTTGAAAAGAAGTGATTATGACTAATGCAAAATCTTGAATATCTAAAATTATTTTTGAGTCATTTGGGTTTCCTTCCACACCTTGCCTTTTATAATATAACACTGGGCAGTCGCTTCCTAAGTTCATCAGCTCCTCTACCCAGAGCCGTACTCTAATTGCATCATTTAGGTGACGTTTCACACCATGCTCAATATTGAAGTCCCTAACAATATTGTGCATATCTTTTGTTTCTAACAACAAAATTCTCTGTGAATTTTCTTGTTTTAAAGCAGAATCACGAACATCATCCAATATATGTTGAAATGTAATACCTTCCTTTAATTTTCCTGAAACACATCAATTGTAAAATTTCAAACTAGAACTTTATGTTCGAAAATACCTGCAATTTTTGCTTTACTCTCTTTACTTAAAAAAACTTAACCAATATCGTTGATATGTCCAACATGAGTTGTCCAGAAGTCTACTGCAACAGACTCATCGTTCTTTATCGTCGCTTTCATTCTTGAGGGACAAACACTTCCAATTTTATTAGTGCCTGTGATTTTTAAGCTTCTAAAACCCTTGCTTTTTGGAATGTAGTTGTACGATCGATGGCAATTATAGTACTCCTTTTTGGTGCCATCAGACAATAATTTAGCGGAAGTGTGAAGTATATACATTGCCAAAGATTGTTCCTGTTCTTGGTTTTTTCAGTTTTTGAACTCTGTTGAACAGAATAAAATTAGTATATAATTAACACTTTGCATAATAATCTTCAAATCTAATTGTGAATTAAAATGTAGTTGATCAACTTTAGTTTCAATTTGATGTTGATTTGCCAAATGTTGTCGAAGTTTTTTATATCCCTTTAGATGTGTTGTACAATTTTTATAAAAGCAATTGATTCTTGACGAGTTGAGAATTATTGGAATACTTTTATGAACAGTTCTGCAATGACGACGTAAAGTTGCTCAAAGATTTGCCACATGTATCACACAAAAATTTACTACTTAAAGTAACTGGTTTCCTATATTCAAAATTATGAATCTTTCTTAAATGGGCATACAAATTCTTCTTTTGTGTAAACTCAAAACCACAATTTTCGCAAGTATTCATTTTTACTCCTCGTTTACAAATAACACGATAAACAAAATTAATAGGTAATTTCCATGAATCTCATTCACTATATGTAAACAAAAAAAATTACGTAACCTCAATCTGTTAACAACTGTCATTACAGCCGCGTTATTTCTACCGCGAGACGCTCGTCAAATATTGCGTATAGGAATTATATTCAGAGTACAGAGCAGCGTATAGAGTCTAACCCGAGCGAATTTTGGTCCTGCGTAACTAACAAAAAGCAAAATTCTTATGAAACAAGGCAATTTACTTATAATGATACTAAACTGTATACGCCAGCAAAAATTGTCGATGCATTTGCTAAGTATTTCACATCGATATACGGCGAGAAATCAAATTATATACAAGTTGATCTAAATTTTGAACATGACGTGTCTAATAACATATTTACTATTGACATTATAAATGAAGAAGACATTATTAGAGCCATTAAACACTTAAAAGCAAAAAATCTGCAGGACCGGATGGAATTTCTCTATATATATTTAAGGGTTGCGCTGATTAAAACGGGTGTATTTCCTAACAAGTGGAAACTTTCACAAATAACACCCCTACATAAAACAGGCTCATTACACGATATAAATAACTACAGACCCATATCCAGCTTATCATCACCGGCCAAAATATTTGAACACGTTCTATTTACAAAAATTTATAACTGCATTAAACTACAACTTAACGATAATCAACAAGGATTCATACTGTAACGTATTTTTTTTCGTAGTTACACTTTGTCTATTAATATAAAATAAAGCAGCAATAAAATAAAAATATAATTTGTAAAATTCCGTACAATTAAAATAAAACTTAAAATCCATAATAGCATATAGACTCCTATACCTTTGAGGTCTAAGATTCTTTATTAAGCTTCGTCGAGTTGTCAATTCGAGCACTTTGCTATCAACGTTTGAAGAGACACGCTGCGATAAGCGGCGTAGTAAAGTCAATATGGTCGTGTCTAAACACGTGGCCTGTAACACAGTGCGAAAAAGGAATGGAATTGATTGAATCTTGGTGTCTGGAGGTTGTTTCCTAGCGACATTAGCGTGATGTTATTCTTTTATATGTTCCGCCTAGAGCAGTTTAGTTGATCCCTGCAGGCCTAAGGAGATGAAAGCTCGCCATCATTAATGCAGTTGGTATAAATTATTTAAATAAATTTTATTAATATTTTCCTCTTAGTGCAATATCACGAAAATATCACGTAACCATATGATATGAGAATATCATATTCAATTTCCTTTTGGTTTTGGAGTACTAAATTTTATATGATGTAAAATCAAGCAGAGGTTAGTTTCGTTAAATACTGGTTTTATTCAGATGTGTTCTTGCAATTGCAGTAATAATTTCGTAAGTATTAACGTGGCTTCTATTTGTGCGTCGCAGAAAGCAGATGTTCATGGAATTTCCGACAGCTGGGGTTATAGTCCGATTTCTTTTGTTCACAGCACACCTGAGTGTTTTTAGCATTTAATCACTTTCAATATTAGTTAAATTGCAATAAGAAAATATTAGATTGAACTTTAGTCACATAAAAATTGTTTAAAGAAAGAAATAATTAAGTAACAAATTTATTGCTTGTCAGAATGATTGCACATACAGATAAAGTTAACCGAAATCAGGCGTAGAGCGCCCTAACCTTCTAGTACTACGCTTACTGCAGTCGCTACAAGTCGTTCTAGGTCTGCGGAGTCTATCACGTAGTGCTCAAGGCTTGCCTTGACGTATGCCGCAGTGCTTTCATCAATGCCATCTCGATCATTGTGAAGCAGCCAGTAGTTGGGAAGCCTCGGATCTTCTCGTGCGTAGTAGAATGTTTCGTTTACCAGAACGTCTAGGTCGTATTTCATCGCAAAGTCCAGCATCTTCTGACTTCGAAAATCCTATCTGAAAGGTTCCAGAACTTTTGCGACGTCTATCCATTGAAATGGAAGAGTTTGTTGAGATCCTTGCCGCGGGAAATGAAACTCATGACTACATCGCCGAAGTTTTTGGCTTCGACGATTACGAGCAGCAGCTTTCTACCAATCGCAGTCAGTTTGTGAAAATCGATTCCAGCAAGGAGTCAGATGAGTGCACTCCACTGCACATTTTTACTAGACGGGGTTTCTCTGGTTTGGCCGCTTGGACTGGCGTCTCCTCAACTTGCGTAGGAGCTGGGCTTTTTGGCTATTGGTATGAAGACGGCCGTAGCCTAGCTGGTAGTGGTTCCTAGTGACGGTTCTGCAGGACGAACCCTGACTTGCGCACTAGGTGCCGTAATGTGCTACCGTTTTGGAACCACCCTTGACTTCGGGAATGCAGAACATTCCTTCTCGCTGAAGGCACGCCACCACAGTTAATGAATATAGCAAAAATTTCTCTACTTTTAGAGCAGATGACGAAAAGGTGGTTGCTTGCACATTTAACATACTTTTGCGGGGTCTTGCAGTTCGTCTGCGTGTGCCCGAATTGTTGGCACCGATGGCATTGTCCTACTTCGGCATCTCTTCCTGTATTCGCATGTGCACCTACGTAGACTTGGTCAAAGCGACTATGACCAGGGACAAAGCTCGTTTCGGCCGCTTTTTGTGCTTGCGTGTAGACGAGAGCACTGGAAACCCGCGTTCGACAAACTCCGTTCGAACATCCATTGCGGGGATGTTCTCCGGGTTATCTCTTAGAACCACCCTAAACGGCTTGTCGTTCTAGAAGTGAAAAGTATGGTACTATTCGTACCGCTCTGACAAGAAAGCAATGATTCCATGATAATCGGTCGGGGTCGCCCGTGTCATTATGATTGCGTCCTGTGGGTTTTGTGCACTGGTGAATTGTAATCTGTGACTACCAGGCTCCGTCGCTATCGCCATCCACTTGATCTGCTTGCGAAGAGCGGAAGGGGGGGAGGGTAACGCGGCCTTTTCAGGCTAACACAGGGTTATCGCTACCGATGGCATCGGACTCCATTTCTTCCGACTGCATAGCAATAGGTGCAAACCGATTCGTCATAAGCAGGTTGGCGGACGTCTTTGTTCTGTTTCGTCGTCTTCTACTTCGACACTGTGAAGCCGTCGTCACAGACCTTCTTTGGAGTGTCGTGAATGGCGCGCTTGCAGGAGTTCTTTGCTTCGGCGTCAGATGCAATCGTAATGTCTTTTGCTACATAGTTTCGTTAAAAGACGCTGGTAGTATGCAAACACGAAGCGTCCCCTCGAGACACGCACAATCGGTTCAATTACTCCCAGATTAGCAGACTCACTAGCCAGTACATTATAATTTGAATTAGGACCGCTATACTTGCGGCCACGCCCCCAATGCTCCACCCGGAGGTACTACATTGGGTTTAAACGCGAAAAATAGTCGTGCTCCTAATTTATTCTTACTTCATAGTTGATTCACCCTAAATGAAAACTAAATAAAAATCTAACAAACCTAAAAATCTAACAAACCTAACAAACTCTAACAATCTAACAAACCTAAAAATCTGACAAAAACTGGAACAAAAACAAAACAAAACTAAAAACAGGGTTGTAAATAATGGTATCCCTAGCGCTGACTTTCGAGTGTACCCGATCAACAAGCAAAAATGAGAGGGGGAGGGATCCGTAATACTGGATAGCGGATGCCGGTTCTGCTTACCAGTGCGACCTGAAGGGTCGTCTTAAAACTATCCAAATCTAGCTAACTAATTTAAGTCCATCCCTAGCTTTCCCTATCGTTCCCTAACTGATTTACATTATGATTACAATCTTCGCAATTCTGCTCGTCCTTCCCAAATATATACTGCAACCAAAATGGCGACAGAACGTCAAACAAAACAAATAAGCCACATAATACATGCTATATATAAATAAATATAAAGTGTAAATATAAAATATAAATAAATATAATTATGTAAATATATAAATAAATGTTTAATAAGCGTTAAGCATATAGCAGTGCACAAAATAGCGAAAGCATCACCCTATTTATCAGGTGCACTCGCACAAGCATTATGTCGGCTAGCCAGTACAGCGCTTAAAGTGTCTGACACCACCGACAACAGACAAAGCCTTACACCAGACCAGGGTCAAGAAAAGCCTAAAGAGCAAAAAAAGGAATCCTGGACCCGAACCCAACCGACACAGACAACTCTACCACCACCAACGACAACACCACTCACACCTCCAGCTCCACCAGCGGAACTCCGCACAAGAGCCGTCAACAAAGGAACTGCCCCAAAAACCCAAGACCAACCATCACCATCAACCGGAGAATTCACAGCGATAGAAATCATACATATTGTCCACCAGTGGATTCAAAAGACAATGTCCAACGACTCTGTCGCCAAACTGCTATGAGCTGCAATAACCGAAACGCCAACGGTATCAACAACAACGGAACAGAACTGAAACACTTTCTACAAGAATTTAACATCAACGTAGCTCCACTAGGAAAAACTAACTCTCATCGAACACCAAATTAAAATTGGCCAACGGTGACATCTACCGCACGGAAGAGTTGAAATTTTAATACACCTTTGCATACTTCATGATCAAACAGATCTATCACCAACCGACATGAAATACGTAGAAGCCCGCATTAACATCCATGGCGGACCACTTCATGTAATTTCGGCCTACAAAAGCCGTACACAAAGAATACGAAGAAAAGAACTAGATAACCTCCTAGCAGAAGACGTTCCAGCAATTATCGTCGGTGATCTGAACGCAAAACATTCAAGTTGGACACACCCTATTTAACCACGCAGCCAGAAAAGACTGAAACATAACTGGACTGAAACCAACACGAATACCAATTAATCACGCACATAAACCAGATGTGTTAGACATCACGATCACGATATACCTACCACACCCAATAGAACCAGAAGTGATAGAAGAACTGAGTTTGGACCACCTGCCAATTATAATCATCATGCACATGCAACCACACACAAGAGATATGACCGCTACGATACGAAGAACCAACTGACAAAAATACAACGAAAAATTACAGACGGCAACCCTAACATAAAAACGCACAAGATATCGACGATGTCGTAAGAACACTGTCGAACGCTCTCTGAGAAGCCATCGACAACAACACACATACCATGCAACTGAACATCAAAAAACCAGCTTTGTCACAAAATAAAAAACAAACGAAAATTAGTAAGAAGACGACAACACACGCGAGATTCCAACATTAGAACACTGTTCAACGAAAAGCAACCTGTACTGAAAGTACTTCTGAATGACTACAGAACGATCTCTCAAGTAAACAACACGTTAGACAAAGAAGACAGACTGTACAAAGACTAACTTCCAAGAAAAACAAGAAACAAGCCCCATTTGGAAAAGTCTATGATACCAACAATATACCCAGAAGCACTACAATATACATTTTCAATAAACAACACTACCGATCGAAGCCATGAAGACAATAGAAACTCTATAATCGAGCAAATCCATCTGCAACCTGAACACAAAATAGGCTTCATAATACCCAAAGAAGCAAAACAAATGATCGTGAGACTGACCGACCGAAAGGCTTCCAGTAAAGATAACATCTCTTCAAAACCACCTAAACAAATGACAAAAACTGCACTGGCATATCTGATGAAAATCTTCAACAGCAACATCACCCATCACTGCTTCCCCGATGCATGGAAAGCACCTACAATGTTTATGATTTCCAGATCAAGAAATTCAAGATCAGAACCTGAACACTACCGACTAATCGCCCAGCTGAGCGTGAAAATTTCGAAAAACGCCTGCTGACAAGCTTGAAACCGCACATATTGGACCTATCCGACCAGTTTGGATTCAAAGCAGGGCACAACACGGCATTACAATCGTCCAAAACTACAACAGAATTAAAGTAACCGTTGCAGAAACTATCGAAATGGAAAACGCCTTTGACAAAATCTGGGTACAGGAACTGCTCTACAAATTAGCAACTATGCACAAGATGCCGATACCATTGTGACAGACCCAATTCTTGTAAATATAAATATGTATTTTACATTAGCGTTAAAGTGGTGAAGACGTGGAGTGAGCTCCCGTACTAAGGGGAGACGCGTGAGTGCTGTAATGGTAGACAGCCGTGCTCTCAAAGTTAAAATCAGTGTGTGATACAGTTATTGTAGCTGAATGCGAAGAACTTGTTCTAATTTAAGAATTGTTTGTAGTGATGATTATTCTAATATCACTACTGTTTAATATTTGTATGTGTATTGTTTTGACCACTGAATTAAATGCATAAAAACGCACGTTATTCGTTTGTATTCTGCATGTAACTACTTACAAGAACCCCTCATTAATTATTCATCCTGTTGATAACAGTCTACATTCTCATTTTGGCGCACCAACTTACGGCAGATTTATATGCAGATGCAAAGCGTTTAATTGTGTTACAAAAATCAACTTTCAATTAAGACGAATAAAAAAGTATTCGAAACAAACGCGTGCTTGGTGTTTAACAGGAAACATCAGAATTGAGAGTTCACGGCGACTTCAACGATAGATAACAAAATTTATTACGTGCAGAGACAAGTTTGCAGCTGGCGGTCGGATTATTAAACGGCCTTCACTTTAAATTGCAGGTGTTATTGCATACTGTAGAGAACGATTCTGTTAATGAGAGTACTCGTTATCTTTTATTATTTAAACTAGTTAACTGTAGGGAATATATATTATGTTTGAAAATATTGTGTAGCGCTTTAGTATAAAACGATGACGAAACGTAATAAAATTAAAAAAACTCATTTGAGTGATTCAGAGGAGGGCTTTGATACCCGTCAAGATGATAAAGCAATAGACCAGCTGAGTAAGGCTTTTGAAAGATCATTTGCAAAATGTAGTAATGTTATGAGTAGCGCTTTGTAACGTGCATTTTTAGAGCTTAACATCTTAAGCTTTCTGTAACTACTATTTCTATATTTTATAATTATTAACTCGTTGGCGAATGCGTCGTATTATAATAAGTGGATCGCTGTTTGTATAAAGTAAATACTTTCGAATAGTTTTCATATTGTATGCAATTTAACTCGCGTGTATTAATTTTAAAAGATAGATAAATTGAAGATTAATTCTCATTAATAAATAAATTTCAACTTATCGAAAACGATAAACAGCCTGTGATTAATTGTTAGATACGATTGTGACATTCACGTTTTAGATGTTCCTTATGTTATTAGCGAGGTAGATGATAGTCGATAAGCGGTTATAATAGCGACGAGTTGAAAAGTTCTTTTCTGTGTTCCGATATGTGAAGTACGTTGAAGGTACTGCTTTCTGTTTGCTTTGATAATAGTGAAAAATTAATGCGGTATTAATTTTTCGAATTGTACATGAAAAACACGAAGTTGAAGTTTCTCACTGCTTATTGGGATGTTTATGAAAATAATATACCTTTGGTCCCAGTTGAAATTAAACTAGTGCTACAGAATATTCCGAAATTATTGTCTTAGGAAATAGAATCACCAAGAAATTTATCAACTACATAGTTACGACGCGTGATGTTGTCTGCTGCTAACCCCAGTGAAGTGCGTGAGTGTGATTGGTGTAGCGTGTGATGAGTTCCATCAACACCCTCACAGTCAAGGGTGAAGTGCTTCGTTGGTGCGGGACATCGTTGAATCCCACACTTCAGTTGCAAGGAGGCGTTGCTGAAGGACTTGTGTAAGTTGAACTATTTCATAATTGTTATTACTGTAAATATCTATCTGTTTGTTTTGCAATATTCTTCGTCGTACTGATACCTTTTACAATAGACGTGCCTGCTATTAAGAAAAAAAAGAAAAAAAAATCAATACTACTGAATTACTCATATCAATTGTGACTTACCTATTTATCTTTTGTTAACTTTTTGTCTGATTTATGTTTAATCGGTGTGTGAGGAAACGTTTCTGCTACTCCCCAATATTACCTCACTTTGTACTAAAAATTTTTGTATTGCTTTTACCGTTGTTATATTATACAGATTATCCAAACAGTTTTTATTTACATTCTACAAAGTATTGAATAATTTAGACTTTTCATTACTGCTATACTTATTCTTTTTTTTTCAGGTTTGCTTAACTATTTTTCTTGCAGGTATTGTTACTAACTCTTTACCGCCGCATACATCATAGGTCAGTCTGCTTTCTACAACCCCCTCTACTCTCCGATTGAGCCGGGTCATTTCTTTGGCTTTCTTTGTGTTACGTAGCATAAATTTGGCGCCCGACGTGGCTGCCACGAAAAAAACGTAACAGCTTTAAATGAAAATACTAGGATTATTCAGGAGAGCATTTGTGATATATCAAAGCAAATTTTGTTAAAAGAGGGTGACCAATCGAGTCATGTTGAAGGAACTAAAAAAGATACTAGTGTGTATGTACAGGGTGACAGGAAAGAATGTGGTAAAAATAAAACTGTTACATCCCAGGGACAATTTAGCGGCGAACCGTATCGCGGTTCATATAGTAAGAGTTATATATCGACGTGGAAATAACTGGGGGATACCAATTTGCAATTTTCAGTTAACAGTCAAACGCACCCGATGGCGTTCATTAAAAAATTAACTACTTTGTTAGACGAGGCAGAACTTCCTAACGAGAAAAAGGTGTATTATGCTACGGGATGTTTGAGAGGTTCTGTTCAAGATTGGGCAGAAATTAAACGTTTTGGTTCGTTAGATAAATTTATTCAACAGTTTGAGAGTAGATATTAGAGTGTAGAGAAACAAAGAGAAGTGTTTTTCTAATATTAAATTTGGGGAGTATAAGAGGGGGTCCAGAGCGGACTACTTCCTAAAAACGATTAAAGAGGCAAGGTATTTATCGCAAGCTATTGACGAAAGCGAACTAACCTCTATGTGTATAAACCATTTCTCACTTGAAATTAGACGGGGACTGTTAAACTCAAGATACCGATCGGTGGATGATATTGAATCTCATCTCAGAAGGGTAGATGCAATCGAGGATGAAAGTTCGCGTAATGAAAGGTCGAATCAGCAATCGTGGAGAAATCACGATCGCCCGGCGTAAAAGAATGATGGGAGTAATAGAGCCCGTAATCAATTTAGTAGAGGGGAACAGAGGGTAGCGAACGTCCGTATACCGAACAGAGTTTAGGTAGCAATAACGGCAGAATTGTTAATGATTCCCGTAATAGTCAACCAACTATTGCTAATCGAGAGGTCCTCTTTAAACAGACAACCACTCTCCCCATCTAAAACAAAAATGCCCCCGCTTAAAGGCTATCTTGGCCCAAACCGAAATCCTAAGATTCACACCCTTAACACATCAATTCTTCTCTCAACAACAGCTCCCTACCTTGGACTCCACATTGACACACGCCTAAAAATGAACTCCCATCTCTCCAAACTTCGAACCAAAACACAAATCATACTCCATAACCTACTTCACGCACTCCCAAAGTCAGTCCACCTCACCAATCCAACACGAAGACTAATCATTAACCACATCATAATCCCGATCATCAGATACGCAGTAGATTCTTAGCTCCCGCTTACACCCCCGCCTTCCAGACGTACGCTAAACACGATCATAAGACCTTGCCTACTCTACACTTCAAGAGCGTACAGAACCACCTCCACAGCGTCCTTGTATACCCTGCTTAAAATCCCACCGATCAAAATCCAACTAAACTTCTCACTCCAAATCCGAAACCTCAAACATAACCTATCAATCATCTTACATGACAGAACACTTCACTATGACGAATACCGTACTCTCCCTAAAACTGACATAAAATCCCGAATACATAACTCCCTACTCCATTCCTGGCAAGATCTTTGGTCCCTCTCCACTACCGGCAGATATTCATTTGATATCTTCCCTGATATTACTAACATCCCTCCACATATTCATATTTCTAATCCCCCTACAATACAATTTCTGTCCCGCCATGGAAACTTCCGTAATAAACTTCATCAATTCCATTTAACTTCTTCCCCTCACTATCCTTGCAACAATCAGTCTCTAGAAACCCCACAACACCTGATATACTCCTGTCCCCTAACCACTCTACTACAAATCAACCTCAAGCAATCTACAAACTTTGACCCGTTCTCCCCACTTTCTAACATAAACTTCCTAGTCACTAACTACTCTCAAGAATTAAACCATTTCCTAAATGAAATCCTTTTAACCAAACAGACCAGCCACAACCAGCGGCACTAACACACTTAATATACACTCTTGCAATTCACTACCACATCACACTTACACTTGCACTATGCACACAATCAGCCTCACTTTACGTGCACAGTCGACGACAAAGGTAGGGGCACAAATCCCCCTCACCAAACCTTCAAGAACCTCAGTTGTCAGGAATTATTGATTCTAAGGTCTTAAATACATGTAAATACTATAATGTACGGCTGGTATGGGCTCTGGCCTAGGTATACTCTACAATAAATTAATTTATCTATCTATCCATCAAATCGAGAGGTAACAACGATTTTTACCAGGTTTTCTCTGAAATTTTAGAGGAAGGTGAACCTAAAATTAAGACGGTGGTAGTGCTGCCTACCGTTGATACTGATATTGAAGGGCACAAAGTGGGTGCCTGTAAGTAAGTTAATTATATAGGCCATATTATTTCAGCGGAAGGTATTCGGATGAACCCGGATATGGTTCGGTCTATCCAAAATCATCCGAGACCTTGCAATGTTAAGCAAGTGAAGGCATTTTTAGGCGTTGTGAATTACGATTCGAGGTATTGCGAGAATTACTCTCAGTTGATTTTTCTGTTAACTCGTCTCTTAAAGAAAGGCCAACCTTGGAAGTGGGGGGTCAAAGAGGATAACTCCTTTATCAAAATTAAAAAAAGTTTCTTAGAGGCTTCGCTATTGAGACATCCAGATTTTACTATAGAATTTTTGATCCAAACTGATGCGTCTGGATATGCGTTGGAGACGGTGTTATTTCAACAGGAGGAAGTTCTGTGTAAAAGGGTGATAATTGCGTTTACGAGCCGCATAATGCAGGGGGCAAAATTTCATTATACTATTACAGAGTTTGTTTTAGGTCATGACACTACTGTTATCACGGATCATAAGGTGTTAGCGTTCATTCGATCTTGTCGGTTACTGTCTGCTCGTCTGACACGGTGGATATTGTACCTACAGGAATATGATTTCCAAACAAATTATTGTAAGGGGTCCGAGAATTTTATGGCAGATTCCTTATCTCGGTATCCTGAAAATACGTCGGGAAACCAAATTGAGATTTCCTCTGATTTAAATATTGCTATATTTATAATGAGTCGTTCTGAACTTCATAAAACGGTGTCGGCTAATATGAAGCGGTTGGCAGAGCATCAGGCGAATGATTCTTTCTGCAATAAGGTTAGGCAAGCGTTAATAGGAGCCGGTGAAGGCTCAAAGAAATCGAAGTGGTTTATTGTTCACAATGGACTATTGATTAGGATAGGGTTGGGAGCAAATGCCCATTTCCGGCTATGCATCCCTGCGGCCCAAGTAAAGTCTTTAGTGTTACAGGAGCATGAAGAACAGGGGCACTTTGGTCAGGCGAAGTGTTATGCACCATTAGCTTTGGATTATTATTGGCCTAAAATGCGGCGTATTAGTCGTCAATAAATTGCCAGTTGTGATCTGTGCCAGAAGGCCCAAAGTTCTGTACGTTCACCTGAGGTCATGCAGAGCGTGGTGCCAGACAATATCAATAAGATGTTAAGTGTAGATCTAATAGGACTATTACCGAGATCTCGAGGAGGGGCTACAATGCTCTTGGTATGTATTGATGTGTTCAGCAAATTTGTCATGCTGTTCCCTCTACGGCGTGGTACGACCAAGGCCATTATAAATTGTGTTTTGTCGAAATGTTTTCCGTTCATGGGTAAGCGAGAAAGTATCCTATCAGATAACGGAACTCAGTTCTCTAGTAAAGTATGGCCCGATCGACTTAAGGATGAAAGAATACGCGTGCGACGTACCTCTACTTATTTTCCCTAAGGTAATCCGATGGAAAGAATTAATAAGAAAATTGGCAGATTAATGCGGAGCGCGTGCCATTACCGACACACAAAGTGGGTGTGGGTTCTTGATACTCTTCAGTCGTGGTTGAATCGTGTTATACATAGTGGTACCTTGATTTTGCCTGAATTTTTACATTTTGGTACTCGCCCTGCGTATCCGTTTGTTTCAAAGGTGGAATTTCCAGCCGCCGAGACACCCGAGTTAGATCGTATTAGCGTTGTAACATTTGCCCGAGAGAAATTATTGTCGAAGGCTTAACTTGGTCAAGAACGTCACAATTCGGCTCATAAACTCTCAGCTTTAGCGGTAGGTGATGAAGTTATTGTCAGAAACCATCGCCAATCGTCTAATGAGTTGCATGAAATTAAAAAATTCTTTTTATTGTTTAAGAGTCCTGCTACGGTTATTTCTATAATCGGCCATAATTTCTATGAAGTAGTAGATGATACCACGGGTAAACCGTTGGATATTCAAAATGTGTATAATCTTAAACGATATGTTCAAAGTAATGTTTAGTTGTTAAGTTGCGCCTCTCATTATTAGTTTTAAACCTCTTAATTATTCCATTTATTCAATTTAAAAGGGGGGTCATGTGACAGTCCCAACTCTTGTATATATAAATATGTATTTTATGTTAGGGTTAAGGTGATGGAGACGTGGAGTGAGCGCTCGTACTAAGGGAGACGCGTGAGTGCTGTAGTGGTAGAGAGACGTGCTC
Organism: Platerodrilus igneus; assembly: GCA_036346225.1. Taxonomy (NCBI): domain Eukaryota; kingdom Metazoa; phylum Arthropoda; class Insecta; order Coleoptera; family Lycidae; genus Platerodrilus; species Platerodrilus igneus. The sequence continues at coordinate 25,288 of JARFIW010000451.1, forward strand.
TCAAAGTTAAACTCGGTGTGTGATACAGTTATTGAGTCTGAATGCGGGGAGCTTGTTCTAATTTAAGGGTTGTTTGTAGTGATGATTATTCTATCACTACTGTTTAATATTTGTATGTGTATTGTTTTGACCACTGAATTAAATACATAAAAACGCACGTTATTCGTTTGTATTCTGCATGTAACTACTTACAAGAACCCCTCATTAATTATTCATCCCGTTGATAACAGTCTACATTCTCGCCATTCATTAAACTCCTAGACAGCTACCTAACAAACAAACGCCTACAACTACGAGTTGAAGATCAACAGTCGGACGAAACACACATCACCGCTTGCAATTCGCAGGGGGATGCCTCACGCCTGACCGAGGAAGAAACGAACGAGAAGGCTACTTGATGACTAAGTCAAAAGACTAAATCATCACAAAAACGCAATTTCAACAGATATCGGTAAGGCAGTAAAACTCAAAAGATTAACGCTGCATAAGTAAAATGGCTTTGAGAGAGTTAAACCCAACTGACTACACAAATATTACAAATGGTATGAATAATCGTAAAGTAGTTTCAAGCGCTTCACCAGCGCATTTGTAGACTTAAGCCCTTCTGTTTACTCTCAAAACTATGTGGTAGGATTATAAATCATTCTATTCATTAAACATCCACAAAGACATTTATTAAAATGGCTGCTACATTAATAATGGGTAAGATATTAGGGAGTTATCGCAAGTACAACGCTAAAGATCCATTAAAGCTAAATGTTACGTGATGGTTTAGATTAATGTATTTTATGTAGAAACACAAATTAGAGGTATCGCATCCTACTATATTACCGTACGAAAAACCTAACCTTGAATGTGTGAACTTTTATATTTAATTCCCGATTGATGATTTGTTAGCAAATTAAGCATGGACGATTTGCTGAATATTGTGGTCTTGGAGGACATGAATATGACAGAAATAGAGAATGCTTTATTCATTAATCATCTGCATATGAAAATCGCTTAAAGTAGATAATGACGAATATATTTGTTGTATTGCGTTGGTATTCATCTATTAATGGCAATTCACAATTAGAAGCTCAATGATAAATTACAATTTCACAACTAACGTCAAATAAAACAAATAGCGTCCGATATGTTGTACACGTTATTTTACAAAAATAGCGAACCGCGGCTATTTATTTATCTTACGTAAATCTGAGCGCATGCGCTTTCTGCTAAATTTGCAAAAATAGCGTACGATTAATTTTTCGGTGGTCGTGCGATAACTCCCTATTGTTAAAGTTTTAGGCATTACGTTACGAACACGCTAAGATAAATTAATATCCACATAAATCACGGAAGAACGTATTTAAAATAAATGCAGTTTAAACAATTCCACGATACATTTTTTGTATTTACTGCATTTAAAAAACTGCTGGGAGTGGCACGATCGATTGCTAATATTGAAGCAAAAAGTGACGCGTTCATTGTATTACTAACAGATGTTGTTTGGTATTTAAAAAAATGCTTTTATGATCTTCAACCAACTCGACTCAAAAGTATGGTATTATTAGAATACGCTATTTCTATAGACGGGAATTTGTGTCTATTTTACTTTACGAATAATTGATCTAAAGGGACGTGCACAAACACTGTACAGTGACATGGTTCTTTTCACAACAAAAACGTTATTTACAAATATATAGCAGGATCACTTACTAAGCAACTTTCGTTAGTTTGTAGTTTGTGTTATTATTCTTTACTTTAAAAAGTTTTCAATAAATTTCGTATGTGCTCACATACTAACGAAAGAATGTTCATTTGTACTTTATGTGCTTATTCGGCGTATTGTAAATATAAGTTTTGAATCCTTATGTGATTGCGCTTTGAACAGCATTCATCGGCATACAATTTGTGTGATTATCGCGCATCAAAAGTTTTACATTAAGCTTCAATCAGATACTAATGAACATTAACACTTATACAATTTATATGATTATTCCAAATCACAAAAAAAACACTAACAAATTGCATATCCATTTATATAATTATGCCGCATCATTGAAAAGTTATTTACAAAAACATATGATGTCGCTAACTAACGAACGTCAATTCGCTTGCAATTTATGTAATTATATCACATCAAGGAAAGACCATTTACAAAGACATATGACATCGCACACTAAACAACGTCCATTCCCATGCAATTTGTGTAATTATACCGCATCAAGTAAAGACCATTTACAAAGACATATGACATCACACACTAACGAACGTCCATTTCTATGCAATTTGTGTAATTATGCCGCATCACAGAAAGTACATTTACAGACACATATGAAGTCGCACATTAATGAACGTCAATTTGCTTGCAATTTATGTAATTATACCGCATCACTGAAATGTGGTTTACAGAGACATATGACATCGCATATTAACGAACGTCCATTCCCATGCAATTTGTGTAATTATGCCGCATCACGAAAAGGTGATTTACAAAGACATATCAAGTCGCATACTAACGAACGTCCATTTCCGTGCGATTTGTGTAATTATGCCGCATCACACAAAGGTATTTTACAGACACATATGAAGTCGCACACTAACGAACGTCCATTTGCTTGCAATTTATGTAATTATACCGCATCACTAAAACGTGGTTTACAGAGACATATGACATCGCATATGAACGAACGTCCATTCCCGTGCAATTTGTGTAATTATGCCGCATCACGAAAAGGTGATTTACGGAGACATATGAAGACGCATACTAACGAACGTCCATTTTCATGCGATTTGTGTAATTATGCCGCATCACAGAAATGTACTTTACAGACACATATGAAGTCGCACACTAACGAACGTCCATTTGCTTGCAATTTATGTAATTATACCGCATCACTAAAACGTGGTTTACAGAGACATATGACATCGCATATTAACGAACGTCCATTCCCATGCAATTTGTGTAATTATGCCGCATTACGAAAAGGTGATTTACAAAGCCATATGAAGACGCATACTAACGAACGTCCATTTCCATGCGATTTGTGTAATTATGCCGCATCACACAAAGGTACTTTACAAACACATATGAAGTGGCACTTTAACGAACGTCCATTTGCTTGCGATTTATGTAATTATACCGCACCACTAAAAGGTGGTTTACAGAGACATATGACATCGCATATGAACGAACGTCCATTCCCGTGCAATTTGTGTAATTATGCCGCATCACGAAAAGGTGATTTACGGAGACATATGAAGACGCATACTAACGAACGTCCATTTTCATGCGATTTGTGTAATTATGCCGCATCACAGAAATGTACTTTACAGACACATATGAAGTCGCACACTAACGAAAGTCTATTTGCCTGCAATTTATGTAATTATACCGCATCAAGGAAAGGTGTTTTACAATTACATATGACATCGCATATTAACCAACGTCCATTCTCATGCAATTTATGAAACTATGACGCATCATCGAAAGGTAGTTTAAAAATACATATGAAGTCACACATTAAGGAACATCCAATCGCATGCAATAATTGTGATTATTTTGCAACACGCAAAAGTCTTTTACAGAAACATGCGTTTTTTTCCATATTGATGAACACGCTCTTGTTTGAAATATGTGGTTATTCTGTATCGGAAAAGAATAATCTGGAAATCCTATTTGTTGTCCCTCACTATCGATGACGATGTGTACCTATGCTCCTTACGAATTAGGTTGTGAAAAAAAGTTAGGAAAGCACATGTGTTCGCATTGTAACGAATGTTGATTTACATACAAAGGAATGCCTATTTGCAAAAATGCATTTTTATAATCACGTCAATTTGTGTTGATTTTCATTAACTTATTAGAAAAGAAACTTAATTCGCGTTCGTTTAACTGTTTATTGTTTATTCCTTAAATTTGGAAGGAGATTTAAATTTAGTGTGTGCACATATGAACAACCGGTAAATATTTAAATTAACTTTTACCATCACTGTACAGCATTGAATAGTTATCAATTTTTTTAAATAAAAGTTTGTAGATAATTATGGATAAAGTGTTTTTGGTAACTGCAATATATTTACCTCATCTTACTTAACCTGTGCACAACGGCAGCTAGACAAAGGTGTTGCAATATCACTGTGAGATTTTTTACACCACTAAGAAGGCATTTGTTCAAGAACCTACAACAGTATAAAGATTTTTTAACCGCCCGGTTGAGTTTATAATAGTTGAATCCACGCAAACCAACGCTTGAAAATTAATGTAGATCTAATTTAACGAATGAACTATAAAACTGTCTCACAATAACACTCACTTAAAACTCATTAAAGCATAGCAACAATTTATAAGTATATTTCTAGTACTCAAAGATCCCAATTTATCGAATTAAAGATTAAGTAAGTCATTTAACTACAATAAATATTGCGTATTTAAACACTTCTGCAAACATGAAAATAAACATTTATTAAAATAGGGTACGTAGTGTAAAATAGAAAAAAATATCCAAACTACGAAATAAAACATCAATTTCTACGCATTTTCGATTATCTGATTATAAGTTAAACGGTCTACGAATGAGCAATTTATCGTACAATCTGTAATACGATTGCAATTGGTTCGACAATTTCAACGATAATTGTAGGTTACTAGGGTTGCGGTACAAACTGTAGTGCGATGCGCAATATTAGACGTACGCAAAATCTAACGTACGACCAGCTTACAGAGCAACGTGTGGAGGCTGCAACGACCGTTGTCACCGCTGATGGTAAACCAGAAATAGAACGATAGGTAATTGGTCCCTGTTGTAACGATGGCAGAAGGGGAGGGTGGCTTGCTTAGTCAGGAGGTCGTGGATTGACGGCTTCGACTAAGGACCAGAATGGCGAAGCTCGAAGAGTAAGGGCGCCAGAGTCTTGCCACAAAGAAAATATAGAACCGTGACTCAAAGGTTCCAACTCATACACAAGTTTCCAAATACCATATCCAAGCGGCACAATCGTCACGCGCTAACTCAAAACAATAATAAAAATAATAACCAAGGAACACGTATAATATTTACTAGGCACAAATACAGGTGACACAATGCACAAAAAAAAGAGAAAATAAAATGATGCGTGGAGACCCACGAACGGTTCGGTACATACACGGGGTACCGCAAAATAGGCGAATGAATAAGTTGTAACTAACGCAAGTTAAAACGCGACGAAAGGCATGCCGCTCATCGCGGAGATAAATAATCTCTAATATTTATAAATATATCGCGTTCGTTGGTGGATCTTTTACAAAACAAAATATCGTAGCATAAAAATAAACCTGAAAAATAAGGCAAAATACGTAGCATATAAATCTGGTGCAATTAATAGTAAAGCAGATCACAAAAAAAAAGTTTAAACACACTGTAGGTCACAATTGTTACTACAAACCTTCGGTATCTAAAGAAAAAGTACACACAATAGTTCGCCTGAATAGTGATTCCGAGGGGAAAGCAAAAGAATTTATCAAACGTTACTTCTAATTTCCAAAAATGTAAAAATATAACTTTTATTGTGATATAACTGGATTTTGTAATAATTAAAGCGTAAATAAATTTAGTTGATAACGTAGTTTAAATTGGTTGTTGAGGCGATACCAAAAAAACAGGTATTAAAGTAAATATGTATACGACCTTCGAAATCCAGGTGTCCTGAGTACTCTTAGTAGTAGCAACACAGCTCTGAGCTCGATAATCGGCGGGGCGACTACTGCTTCCTTCCAGAACAGCAAATTTAAATTTGTAAACAAAAGCAAGAAACAAGCAGGAACGGTGATCGAAAGCACAAACAAAAGGTACTACTAAGAGTAGTACCGATGGCAGTCTAAAGCAGGTAGTACTAAAGGATGGTAAAAAAAAAGAAGGCCACTAAAATGAGAGAAAAATAATTAGAATACAAATACTGTACCTAAATAATTACGTACGTTGGACGGCCTTATCGCAAAAGCGAAGAGTCGGAGACGCAAATAAATTCCACAAACGGAAGTATACAAACGCCACTAACTTCTGTCGTCCTCCCCAAGGAGATGCTAAAACAAATGCTCAATACGCACTTATAAAATTATACAACAAAACCAAGAGCGTTTACTTTACTCTTTTACAAGCTTCAAACAAACAATGAAAATCAAAATCATGCATACTACACCTGTTAGATAAGATAATCGACCCGTTCAGAAATAGAAATAGACAAAAAATTAAAGCGAGTTGGAAATTAATTTCGAGAACCGGATAAGATTTTGCAGAAAACACAGAATAACTTCAAAACTGGAAAACTACACGTAACACCGTTGTAGAGCGAATTTATTTCATTTTATTGATGATTTAGAACAATAATAATGAACACAAAGTCTCAAAATAAAAATATTTGGTAATCGTTAATACAAATGTATAGAAAACATAAGTGCCGAAATGTTATTACGTACCTGGACGTAACCGGGAAGGGCGTCAAAATTTATAAGGTTAAGAAACGTACGGGTCTAAAAGAAAGAGAAAGGACGATTAAAGTGAGGATCCGTACGAATCACAATTACAAAAGAAATAGAACCAAAGAAACGTATAAATATCAGGCTAACTACCAAACGCAGAGAGTGAGGTATTAACATAAACACCAAAAAGCACATCGCCAACGATTTTCTAATAACAACAAGAATAAATAAAGAATTCTATACAAACAAGCAAAAGAAATAAATTAAGAACTACTATTTAAAACAAACAATTATATTATACGGACGATTTAGTACTTTAGATAGAAGTGCGCATCTCGTATTTTACATAAAAAACAATCAGTAAAGAAAATAAAACTTGTGAGTTGTTTGGACAAACATTTTTAAAATTGTAGATCGCATTTTTCGAGCGATTCTAATATCGATTTACAGCAACAAACAATAGTCCTACAGTTTCAAGTTTCCTTTCACGAAACTACACCAAATGCCGATAAAGAATAATTCCTTGATATACACAAAAAGAAAACAAATCATACCTGCACGTGTCGGATACTTAGCTAGCATCGTCACGATAATCGGGATCCATTTACCCTGTTACCATAACGGCACCAACGATCTACAGGTAAAAGCAGTTGATCTGTGACGAAGAACAATCGGGCCTACAAAAAAATTTGGCCCACAGCTAAGAGCTAAAAATCAAATCTTATTCGTATGGGTAAGCGTGGAGGAACTTACCGATGCACCCAAGATATTCACTACTTGTCGAAAAAAACGTGCATCGCTCTTGAAGTACTAGGACGAGTAATGTAGAAAATACTTCGAAGCACGAGCTGCAGAATCAAATTAAATTTGTTTAATAGCAAGAATTCAAAATTCAATCACCGCGTTATCAAACTGACAAATGTGATTAGAAACTCGACACAAGCTTTATCAGTAGAGTATGATCTACTATTTCAACGAACCTTTAGGTTGAAGTAATATAAGAAGTAATTATGCTCTATAAGAATATGCATCAAGCCGGCGGATACTTAAACCAAAATACCGACTATGTAACTTTGAGCGGAAACTTTCCAATTTGCAGCAAATGGGTTTAAATGAAATTATAATAAAGATAGAAGATATAAGAAAGATAACTCCTATAAAACAAACAAAATGTCAGCTAAAGAAACCGTTCCATTCTTTGGTTTACTGGACTAATGTACCAATTATTTAATTCAGTAATTAGTTTTTTAATATTAATTATAAGACAGTCATTGACAATATAATTCAATTAGGTGTGGAATATTATTTACAACGCATAATATAAGCTCATGTTTTAATGAACGTTTATTTGAAGTTTGCTCATTATGATAGTCAAGGTAATATCTTTTCGTTTGTTCGTAAATTCAGAGAACACTTGTTCTGAGTGTTAATTGTACTCTTTGGATGCTGTAAGATACCGGAAATAAACACAATAACGTCAAGAAATAATTTATTATTAAAGGTGTTGAACAAACATTCTAAACGTGACGTTTTATTGATATTTCAACAACGACTCGTTTATATCGAACAATTACCAATATTACAATAAATGTGGAAGGGAGGCGTGGATGAATATGGAGTCCTAACATACCGCACGCCTTAAAAGCTCAATATTAACACTAAGTATGAACCCAACATAATATTATAATAGGTAAGTAAATCAACATTCATTATAGTTTAGTTAAATATATTGTAGCTTAAGATATTTTACGAATACGTAGTATAAGTATTATATACAGCATAGATAATTATCATGTATATATAAGTATAAAAATATATATTATAGAAATACGTATGCAGTCAAATTGATAAAAATAATACAACGTATTAAAAAAATAAGTTTAGGAACTCATAGAATTGAAGTTTGTCATAATTAAAACAATGTGACATTGTTATACATAAAATGATACACGATTCACATTAACGATTAACATTCTTTTTCGGACTCTTCAGGAAGAACGCATTTTTTATTCACAGGACGCTTAAATACGCCGTTTAAACACCTTACACTCACTACATGTACAGTGTAGTCTCTTCCTATATGCAATTCAATGATCCGTCCCAATTTCCAATTGGAAGGAGGTAAGTTATTATTCTTAATAATGACTAAGAAACCAGTTTTGATAGGATTAATGTCGTGTTGCCATTTATGGCGTTGTTGAAGTTGAGACATATATTCGATTGACCAACGTTTCCATATATGCTGATTAATTTGCAGCAAGTGCTGGTATCTATTTAACCGATTTCATTTCAGATTCGTTACATTTGGATCTGCGATTGCTGATAATGTACGCCCGATTAAAAAGTGAGCCGGAGTCAATGCTTGTAAATCATTAGGATACGAGGAATGACGCGTCAAGGGACGAGAATTTAAAATCGATTCAATTTGTGTTAAAACTGTATGTAAATCTTGTAACAAAATTTTTGTTACATTTCATATCTCTGAAGGAAAAACAGTTCTAACTGTTATTATTTTGCGAATCTGTCATTTAGCGTGTAATCGTTAATTAATTTAATGTACTATAAAGAAGAACAACTCTTTCCGTTTATATTATTTTTACCTATAAAGAGTATTTAATGGAGACTCCTATACTCTCGATATCGTGAATACCTTGAACGTGACTTGAGTTGCATAAATAACAGGCGTTCTAGCGTCCACTAGAGCATTTGTTAAACATAACGCCTGCGCGAAAATGACGCGAGGGTTAAGAGCGTTGGCAAATAGAGAATACGGCCATCTTGCAAGCAACCACGGGTACGTAGACTTCACTTCCGAACATGGTGAATTCCGCTTGTAAGTGGGAGCTAAGGATAGCTCTAGAAGAATGGTAGGGCTGCTTGGTTGTCGCGTGGAGGCTTCACGGAGAGCTCTCGTGTAAGCCGCCCAGTCAACTCAAAGCAACAGCTACAACACGTGGTGAGAAATCCATTAGTGCAAAATTTGAGGAACACGCTAAGCAATGGAAGTAGATTTTGGTCGAGTATTGTGAAATTAGTTGTTTTAAAGCGTCCGAGGAATTATGGTTAATGCAAGCATGTTTTGTATCTTTCGGAATATCAAACAGATGGAAAGCGATGCGGCCGAGTTCATCTATTACGTTCGTCAACATCGCAGCTGTAGAACTAAATCTACCAGGTACTTATAAATCTTTTTGCTGAAAATCAATTTCGTGTGTTAATTAAGGTTAAGGCTCTAATTTACTCTTTATTAAATCATGGAAACCTTCGTTATATAACATAAATTTCAAGTTTGTTTGCTAAAAGTGTTTATGCTTATATACCACGTAAAATTTAGTTTGGAAGTATAACCTAAAATTTAATAAGTCAAATATTTTTCATTCGGAACTAGATTGCTTTATAAGAGAAATTTTTTAATCTTTAGATGCTTTAAAAGTTGTTATTCAAAGTGCTTTTATGATGCACATGTCAGGTGATAAAATATGTATAAAGTCCACCTTTGGATGAAAGGTGTTTTCTAGCAATTTGTTGTAATTAGTAGAATAACTAAGCTGCTTTTGACATATGTTGATCTGACTTGTATTATTTTCATGCTTAAACCATATGAACTGTTTATGTAACAAGTTCCTTAGATAAAAATCTTGTAAGCCAGAACAGATCTGTTTTATGGATGTTTAAGAAACTAAACTGTATTAAATAACTTATAAATGCTAATACCTCTCTATGTAGAGAAGTATATTCAGAAACTTCTGTAACTTATTTAATGTTGATTATTTTGATTATAGAAGAACACTCTAAGAAAGTTTTAAAGCTTATATATTGATAAATGAAATTTATTTACAAGTAATTTTGCAACAAAAGAGAATCATTTTAGATTAAACTTTGAATTGATACCTTTGTCTTTTATTTCACTTATTGAACTTAACATTGCTCAAATTAGATCAGCAAAATTTTGAATGTGGAAAAAGTTGATACAGTACCAGGTAATAGAAACGAAATAAGTAATTTCCAGTAGAGTATTTTCTCATAGGTAAGGTGTTATTAAAGTTTTGAATTCAGGCTAATCGATCTATAAAGATCGAAATATTTTGTTGTTGTAAGTCACAAACGGTGTCTTATATTTTATTTTTCTGTGTGACATCTTCTTGCAGGTTCGACATCGCGGAAGCTAGAGCAGAGGTTTCCAGAGGTATTGTATATTGAGGTTTGTAAGTTTTTTTGATAATCATAATATCCTATAGGTTTCTGCGTCTTCCTGTAGGATACTTTAGTTTTGCTTGTTGCCTATATAGATGCAGTGGCGTCCATTTATTTTTTTTGTTCCCGTTTGTAGTCGAGCCCACCATATACCCACGCCCAAACTCATTGCTCACCCTTGGGGTAATTCCCAGACTAGACCGCGAATATAGTAAAGAAGGGCTTTACAGCCTTATGACTAACCAGTTAGAGAGAAAAGCTTTACTATTTTAATTACGTTTCAATCTTCGTAAGTTAGGCTTGCGTGAGAAATTACTCTAGTAAGATGATATTTTGCACTTTTGACAGCCGATTCCCAAAGACCACCAAAGTGGGGGGCATTAAGAGGAATAAAGTACCATTTTATACCCTGATCGATAGTGCTACCTGTAATCTATTCAGAATTTTCTTTGAGAGATGTAAAAAAAATTTTTAATTCTGTATTAGTGTCTTAAAAAGTCGAACCATTATATACGAGTATATCTTTTAAAAGCTGCGAGAACGCGGCTGTAGTCAATGAAGTTATGAGTTCTATATGTGTATTGCAGTTGTTGTAAAACGAATAAAAATACCTATGTAGCATTTTGTTATTTTGCTACGTCTACCATGTTTGTGTTTAATTAATAGAGCAACTGCATAGTCCACGCCGGTAGTATGAAATGCGGGCATTGCTGTGACCCGTAATTTGTGCAACTCACCTATGATTGGGTTTTCCGTTATGGGATTGTACTTGCAACATGTTAAGCATTTTTTCACTATATATTTTGCAATATTTTTTCTTGAAATGGGCCAATATGTTTTCCTTCTTGTGCTTAATAACAAATTTGGACCGTCATGTAGTGACAGGTGATGCTGATTTTTAAAAATTGATTTGGTTAAAATGCGATTCCTTGGTAATAAAATAAGATGACGCTTGTCAAAATTAAAACTGGGGTTTTTTAGTCGGTCACCTACCCTTATTAAACTTTGTTCATCAAATGATTGACGTTAAACTTAATAAGTTAATTTTACTTTGTATGGATTTGCCTTAAATTAAATTTGCATAATCCTTGGGGTATGCTTTAAATTGGGAAATTTTGAGCAAAATATATAACGCTTCATTCTGTTTGTCGATTGTTAATAAACCAATTTTTTTATTGTTGGGATTTTGACAATTAAATTTAAAGCGTATGCATAATGCTGTAATACGTTTAAGCTTTGTTAATGAAGAATATCTGTTAGAGTAAATTCTGGTCTTGATTTGTATATTCAAAATTTTTTAAAGCTACTCTTTGCTCTGGAATACTTTTGTGCTGCACATCATAATTTTCCGTTGAACAAAGCTGAGAAAGTTTTAAAAATTGTGGACCATTCCACCAAAGTTGACAACTAATTAATTTGCTGGAGATTGCGCCACTTGACAAAAATTTCGCGAGATTTTTCGAAGAACTGACAATACCAATCGCTATCATTTGTTAGCTCTTGAATTAAAGAAACTCTACTTGCGACAAATATAGTCCATTTACGGGGGCTTTAATTTAATTAATTAAGAACAATTTTAAAATCACACTAGTAATATTGTTGGGTAAAATTTAACCGTAAAATACCTTTTCATTTATTTAATAATTGTGTTAGCAAAACTGCAACTAGTAGTTCTAGTCTAGGTAACGATTCCGTTTTTAAAGGAGCTACCTTAGATTTAGAAGCCACCAAATTTATTTTACGTTGATTGTTAGCATTAAAATTATACGCCTCTTAAACTGGCAGGACCAAATGGGCAGAATCGCTTCGGACCTATTGCATTTTTTAGTACCTATTTTGTACCAATTTGTACCACCAAAAAATTGTACTTTGTGCCGTTTTGAAAAAATTAAGCTAGCAGGACCACAACGCAAAAAATACGAAAACAACAAAAATTAAAATAGAAATCGAAAGGGCTGCTTTTGTACCAATTAGTACCTCAGGTAAAAACTTTGTACCTTGTGCCGTTTTTAAAAAAACACGTAGCGCTGCTACCTTAATGTTAAGCTAGCAGAACCAAAACGCAAAAAATACGAAAACAACAAAAACATAAATTAAAAAAGAAAAGGGCTGATTCTGTACCAATTTGTACCTCAGATAAAAAGCTTGTACCTTGTGCCGTTTTTAAAAAAATACGTGGTGCTGCTACCTTAATATTAAGCTAGCAGGACCACACCGCAAAAAATACAAAAACGGCAAAAATAAAAATAGAAATGAAAAAGGTTGATTTTGTACCAATCTGTACCCTAGATGAAAAGTATGTACTTTGTGCTGTTTTTTAAAAAATGTGTGGCGCTGCTAGCTTAATATTAAGCTAGCAGGACCACACCGCAAAAAATATGATAACAACAAAAACAATAATAGAAATTGAAGGGCTGATTTTGTACTAATTAGTACCACCAAGAAAAGGTTTGTACCATGTGACGTTAAAAAAGCGTGGCGCTACTAGCTGAATTAATGAGCTAGGAAGACCACATAAGCACAAATGTGAAAATCAACAGGACTGATTTTGTACCAATTTGTACCAACGATAGCAATGTTGTAGCAGTGTCGTTTAAAAACAAAACCTAACTGCTATATCAATATTATGCTTACAGCTTACAGTCATAAATACTATGAATACAATTTTTTATATGCGGGTTATGTTAATGTTACTTGCAGTTTTTAACTAATTATAAGCAGTTTATGGTGCAGAGATGTCGTTTTGCCTAATATTAAGCTATATGAGTCCTATGTATATTGCAGTGCTAAAAACCGTCACAGCTAATGTAATACAAGAACATGGATTCGCATGTGTGTGTGCGCATGCGTGCGTGCGTGCGTGCGTGCGTGCGTGGATGTGTGTGTGTATATTATAATATATAAATATATATATGACACTATAAAAATAGCGTATAATAATTATAGACAGCGGACTGCATGAACAAAAGTAATGATTACCATTCTTTGGCATAAATTAATAATGCTGGTGTTATGTTTGCATTGTTTTTAAGTCTTTTAGGCTTCATGTCGAGGTCGTTGTATTCGGCCCATGTCCCTGCTCTTAAACATACTCCTGTGTAGTGCCCTATTGTCATAGAATTAGCATTTTGAATATTCTGTGTCATAGGGCCTTTATACGAAACTATTCCAATTAGCAAGTGTTTTCTTGTTTAGTGGGTTGATGCAGGTTTGACTAATATCAGCAATGTTTGTTTGACTAACTGCTGTAGTGGTTGTGAATACCTCGAAAATAGTAATATCTCATGAAAAAAGGACGTACAGAGTCAAAAACTAAAATTATTGTTAAAATATACTTGCTTGTTTCTGATAGTGTGTGTCGTTTGCTCTAATCCCGTAGAAATATTTCTAATAATATTTGCGCGCACAATTTATATGTATGCGGGCTATTGCCTTTTTCTGTCGCATGGATAACTAAATTAAAAAACATACTTCCTTTGGCATATTCATCTATATATTGGAGATTGATAGGCAAATTGTTAGGCCCTGTAGCGAATAAGATTTGAAAAATGCCATCAAAAGCGCAAGTATTAGCACCGGTATAATTGTTGTTTTTGATTGTTATTGCTTTTAAGACAATGTTATTACCATTTTTCAAAATTGGTAATTTTGCACCTTTTTTGCACATAAGAGCGTCGACTACCCTGTGCAAATTTTTTCTAAGATATAAATTCTACCAAATCTTCAATCGATATGGAACATGAGGTAGTAGAAGAACATATTTATTGCATATTTGGCAAACATGTGCACCCGACAGCTTATCATTAGCTTTGCATGCAGGACATGAGTAATTTGAATCTGAAACTGAATTAATGTTGGATATATATTCCTTGGCCGGTTTGGCTAGCAAAAGATCTTTTGAATTTGCAGGCGATATAAGTATATTATTGGTGTAGCTTCCTGCGTCGACAATTTTTTAGCGCACCTCGCAAATAATCTACATGTTCCTGTACGAAAGCATCAACACGTAATAATGAACAGTTCTTTAATAATAATGATTTTAATTTATTAAATTCACTTTCGACAGGCGCACTCGAAGCTGAAATGCGACCGTAGCCGCATTTGTCGCTGTAAATATTTGTCCATAGCGGGAATAATGTAATATCATTTAGTAGATGTTGAACCATCTCCGGATAATAAGGATGCAATTGAAGACTGAACATCACACAAAATGTATTTTCCCCATCTACTCCAAATATTATCAAGTACATTATTAGTAAGATCATCTGTAGCATGGTTTTTAATCTCCATCTTAAATATCATACAATCTTTGGTATCCCCATCGAGATTCTCATGATCTACGTTGCTTGTTATCATTAAATTGACTAATTTTTCCCGCTCCAGATCACATTGTGTTGCACCACCACTGTGTAAATTTCCATCCGTTTCCGACAATGCTACTGTGAAAATGGATTTTACTATTTGCTTAGCACTAACTATATTTCGGGAAAGTATTAACTGACCAATAGTTCCCAGATAAAAAATTTCACTCTCCTGTTTACAATTTTACAAGTCTGAATATTTTTTTATAAAATGTGCGACATCGATTCTAATATAACATTTCGGTAAAACAGGATTTATAAATGCATCTGCATAATCATCAATATTTAGGTGGTCTGTAAAAGCTCACGCAATTGCAATTAAAAGTGCTCTGCATAAATCACATACTATCTTATAGACTATCACTGGTGAAAGTTTATATGGTCGGTAAAACAGTTAACAAAGTATTACACTTAGATGGTGGTACATTTAAATGACGATAGATGGTTCTTAAAAGCCTGTAATACAGTTACCAAAGTTCATAAGATACACCGCGCAAGCGCAATAGATAAAAAGCAATGCTACGCCCTGGCGGCCGGAAATGCAAACCCTTTACAGGTTTCACGTGGCCAACCACAATGACGTCATCATTGCCCAAATTATTGCGTCATAACCGGAAATATAAAAATTAAATAAACAATTACAATTACATTCGTGAACAATTTAAGCATGGTATTACTCACCCCGGAAATCCGAACTCGGCGAGGTTGAACCAAAGTTGGCCTCTATCAGGGTTCCATGTCGGAGGGATTAAAGATGGCTGTTTCTCCGGAGCGGCTAGCAGAGCATGTCCCTCAGGGTCGTCTCGGGTCCAGTTTCGCCTCGAGGTGGCTGCAAATTTACCTATGTAGGGATTTGACAGGAAAATAAGGTATGAGGTAGACAACAAAAGATAATTAGATCGGGATTTCTACATAGGTACAGCTACGATACGTTACCCCAGACAAAACCCAGCACTTCACTCGACGATCAAAGGCAAAAAAGCCACGATTCAGGGCGAGAACCGCGAAACTCGACCCCACCCTTTTCTAGTATTCCTATACCCCTATAGGGATATTCACTCTGCGCAATTGCACTACTCGGACATGCCGGAAGCACCGCCTAGTTCATTTTAAACGTTCCCGCGTCTCGCGTATTTGAAAATTTGGCGGGAAACTTCCGTACATCAAAAACTAAACTACTAACAATGTTAAAGTGCAAATTGCACGTAACAACTACTGGATATCGGTGCACCAAAACGTACCCACTCTGCTAGCCAAAAATGAATAGCATTAACAGTGTGACTTTCACTTATCATTTGACAGACTGAAAACTGCTCACTATAACAGTTAATCACGCAAATGTATACAAATACACGTTTGCCAACCGATCCATCACCCTTACCTAATTGTTTTACAACATCGCCAGTCGCATCGATAAATATACACGCATCATTTTGTGTGGTATATTTTGGATGAATATGGAGTCCTAACATACCGCACGCCTTAAAAGCTCAATATTAACACTAAGTATGAACCCAACATAATATTATAATAGGTAAGTAAATCAACATTCATTATAGTTTAGTTAAATATATTGTAGCTTAAGATATTTTACGAATACGTAGTATAAGTATTATATACAGCATAGATAATTATCATGTATATATAAGTATAAAAATATATATTATAGAAATACGTATGCAGTCAAATTGATAAAAATAATACAACGTATTAAAAAAATAAGTTTAGGAACTCATAGAATTGAAGTTTGTCATAATTAAAACAATGTGACATTGTTATACATAAAATGATACACGATTCACATTAACGATTAACATTCTTTTTCGGACTCTTCAGGAAGAACGCATTTTTTATTCACAGGACGCTTAAATACGCCGTTTAAACACCTTACACTCACTACATGTACAGTGTAGTCTCTTCCTATATGCAATTCAATGATCCGTCCCAATTTCCAATTGGAAGGAGGTAAGTTATTATTCTTAATAATGACTAAGAAACCAGTTTTGATAGGATTAATGTCGTGTTGCCATTTATGGCGTTGTTGAAGTTGAGACATATATTCGATTGACCAACGTTTCCATATATGCTGATTAATTTGCAGCAAGTGCTGGTATCTATTTAACCGATTTCATTTCAGATTCGTTACATTTGGATCTGCGATTGCTGATAATGTACGCCCGATTAAAAAGTGAGCCGGAGTCAATGCTTGTAAATCATTAGGATACGAGGAATGACGCGTCAAGGGACGAGAATTTAAAATCGATTCAATTTGTGTTAAAACTGTATGTAAATCTTGTAACAAAATTTTTGTTACATTTCATATCTCTGAAGGAAAAACAGTTCTAACTGTTATTATTTTGCGAATCTGTCATTTAGCGTGTAATCGTTAATTAATTTAATGTACTATAAAGAAGAACAACTCTTTCCGTTTATATTATTTTTACCTATAAAGAGTATTTAATGGAGACTCCTATACTCTCGATATCGTGAATACCTTGAACGTGACTTGAGTTGCATAAATAACAGGCGTTCTAGCGTCCACTAGAGCATTTGTTAAACATAACGCCTGCGCGAAAATGACGCGAGGGTTAAGAGCGTTGGCAAATAGAGAATACGGCCATCTTGCAAGCAACCACGGGTACGTAGACTTCACTTCCGAACATGGTGAATTCCGCTTGTAAGTGGGAGCTAAGGATAGCTCTAGAAGAATGGTAGGGCTGCTTGGTTGTCGCGTGGAGGCTTCACGGAGAGCTCTCGTGTAAGCCGCCCAGTCAACTCAAAGCAACAGCTACAACACGTGGTGAGAAATCCATTAGTGCAAAATTTGAGGAACACGCTAAGCAATGGAAGTAGATTTTGGTCGAGTATTGTGAAATTAGTTGTTTTAAAGCGTCCGAGGAATTATGGTTAATGCAAGCATGTTTTGTATCTTTCGGAATATCAAACAGATGGAAAGCGATGCGGCCGAGTTCATCTATTACGTTCGTCAACATCGCAGCTGTAGAACTAAATCTACCAGGTACTTATAAATCTTTTTGCTGAAAATCAATTTCGTGTGTTAATTAAGGTTAAGGCTCTAATTTACTCTTTATTAAATCATGGGAAACCTTCGTTATATAACATAAATTTCAAGTTTGTTTGCTAAAAGTGTTTATGCTTATATACCACGTAAAAATTTAGTTTGGAAGTATAACCTAAAATTTAATAAGTCAAATATTTTTCATTCGGAACTAGATTGCTTTATAAGAGAAATTTTTTTTAATCTTTAGATGCTTTAAAAGTTGTTATTCAAAGTGCTTTTATGATGCACATGTCAGGTGATAAAAATATGTATAAAGTCCACCTTTGGATGAAAGGTGTTTTCTAGCAATTTGTTGTAATTAGTAGAATAACTAAGCTGCTTTTGACATATGTTGATCTGACTTGTATTATTTTCATGCTTAAACCATATGAACTGTTTATGTAACAAGTTCCTTAGATAAAAATCTTGTAAGCCAGAACAGATCTGTTTTATGGATGTTTAAGAAACTAAACTGTATTAAATAACTTATAAATGCTAATACCTCTCTATGTAGAGAAGTATATTCAGAAACTTCTGTAACTTATTTAATGTTGATTATTTTGATTATAGAAGAACACTCTAAGAAAGTTTTAAAGCTTATATATTGATAAATGAAATTTATTTACAAGTAATTTTGCAACAAAAGAGAATCATTTTAGATTAAACTTTGAATTGATACCTTTGTCTTTTATTTCACTTATTGAACTTAACATTGCTCAAATTAGATCAGCAAAATTTTGAATGTGGAAAAAGTTGATACAGTACCAGGTAATAGAAACGAAATAAGTAATTTCCAGTAGAGTATTTTCTCATAGGTAAGGTGTTATTAAAGTTTTGAATTCAGGCTAATCGATCTATAAAGATCGAAATATTTTGTTGTTGTAAGGCACAAACGGTGTCTTATATTTTATTTTTCTGTGTGACATCTTCTTGCAGGTTCGACATCGCGGAAGCTAGAGCAGAGGTTTCAGAGGTATTGTATATTGAGGTTTGTAAGTTTTTGATAATCATAATATCCTATAGGTTTCTGCGTCTTCCTGTAGGATACTTTAGTTTTGCTTGTTGCCTATATAGATGCAGTGGCGTCCATTTATTTTTTTGTTCCCGTTTGTAGTCGAGCCCACCATATACCCACGCCCAAACTCATTGCTCACCCTTGGGGTAATTCCCAGACTAGACCGCGAATATAGTAAAGAAGGGCTTTACAGCCTTATGACTAACCAGTTAGAGAGAAAGCTTTACTATTTTAATTACGTTTCAATCTTCGTAAGTTAGGCTTGCGTGAGAAATTACTCTAGTAAGATGATATTTTGCACTTTTGACAGCCGATTCCCAAAGACCACCAAAGTGGGGGGCATTAAGAGGAATAAAGTACCATTTTATACCCTGATCGATAGTGCTACCTGTAATCTATTCAGAATTTTCTTTGAGAGATGTAAAAAAAATTTTTAATTCTGTATTAGTGTCTTAAAAAGTCGAACCATTATATACGAGTATATCTTTTAAAAGCTGCGAGAACGCGGCTGTAGTCAATGAAGTTATGAGTTCTATATGTGTATTGCAGTTGTTGTAAAACGAATAAAAATACCTATGTAGCATTTTGTTATTTTGCTACGTCTACCATGTTTGTGTTTAATTAATAGAGCAACTGCATAGTCCACGCCGGTAGTATGAAATGCGGGCATTGCTGTGACCCGTAATTTGTGCAACTCACCTATGATTGGGTTTTCCGTTATGGGATTGTACTTGCAACATGTTAAGCATTTTTTCACTATATATTTTGCAATATTTTTTCTTGAAATGGGCCAATATGTTTTCCTTCTTGTGCTTAATAACAAATTTGGACCGTCATGTAGTGACAGGTGATGCTGATTTTTAAAAATTGATTTGGTTAAAATGCGATTCCTTGGTAATAAAATAAGATGACGCTTGTCAAAATTAAAACTGGGGTTTTTTAGTCGGTCACCTACCCTTATTAAACTTTGTTCATCAAATGATTGACGTTAAACTTAATAAGTTAATTTTACTTTGTATGGATTTGCCTTAAATTAAATTTGCATAATCCTTGGGGTATGCTTTAAATTGGGAAATTTTGAGCAAAATATATAACGCTTCATTCTGTTTGTCGATTGTTAATAAACCAATTTTTTATTGTTGGGATTTTGACAATTAAATTTAAAGCGTATGCATAATGCTGTAATACGTTTAAGCTTTGTTAATGAAGAATATCTGTTAGAGTAAATTCTGGTCTTGATTTGTATATTCAAAATTTTTTAAAGCTACTCTTTGCTCTGGAATACTTTTGTGCTGCACATCATAATTTTCCGTTGAACAAAGCTGAGAAAGTTTTAAAAATTGTGGACCATTCCACCAAAGTTGACAACTAATTAATTTGCTGGAGATTGCGCCACTTGACAAAAATTTCGCGAGATTTTTCGAAGAACTGACAATACCAATCGCTATCATTTGTTAGCTCTTGAATTAAAGAAACTCTACTTGCGACAAATATAGTCCATTTACGGGGGCTTTAATTTAATTAATTAAGAACAATTTTAAAATCACACTAGTAATATTGTTGGGTAAAATTTAACCGTAAAATACCTTTTCATTTATTTAATAATTGTGTTAGCAAAACTGCAACTAGTAGTTCTAGTCTAGGTAACGATTCCGTTTTTAAAGGAGCTACCTTAGATTTAGAAGCCACCAAATTTATTTTACGTTGATTGTTAGCATTAAAATTATACGCCTCTTAAACTGGCAGGACCAAATGGGCAGAATCGCTTCGGACCTATTGCATTTTTTAGTACCTATTTTGTACCAATTTGTACCACCAAAAAATTGTACTTTGTGCCGTTTTGAAAAAATTAAGCTAGCAGGACCACAACGCAAAAAATACGAAAACAACAAAAATTAAAATAGAAATCGAAAGGGCTGCTTTTGTACCAATTAGTACCTCAGGTAAAAACTTTGTACCTTGTGCCGTTTTTAAAAAAACACGTAGCGCTGCTACCTTAATGTTAAGCTAGCAGAACCAAAACGCAAAAAATACGAAAACAACAAAAACATAAATTAAAAAAGAAAAGGGCTGATTCTGTACCAATTTGTACCTCAGATAAAAAGCTTGTACCTTGTGCCGTTTTTAAAAAATACGTGGTGCTGCTACCTTAATATTAAGCTAGCAGGACCACACCGCAAAAAATACAAAACGGCAAAAATAAAAATAGAAATGAAAAAGGTTGATTTTGTACCAATCTGTACCCTAGATGAAAAGTATGTACTTTGTGCTGTTTTTAAAAATGTGTGGCGCTGCTAGCTTAATATTAAGCTAGCAGGACCACACCGCAAAAATATGATAACAACAAAAACAATAATAGAAATTGAAGGGCTGATTTTGTACTAATTAGTACCACCAAGAAAAGGTTTGTACCATGTGACGTTAAAAAGCGTGGCGCTACTAGCTGAATTAATGAGCTAGGAAGACCACATAAGCACAAATGTGAAAATCAACAGGACTGATTTTGTACCAATTTGTACCAACGATAGCAATGTTGTAGCAGTGTCGTTTAAAACAAAACCTAACTGCTATATCAATATTATGCTTACAGCTTACAGTCATAAATACTATGAATACAATTTTTATATGCGGGTTATGTTAATGTTACTTGCAGTTTTAACTAATTATAAGCAGTTTATGGTGCAGAGATGTCGTTTTGCCTAATATTAAGCTATATGAGTCCTATGTATATTGCAGTGCTAAAACCGTCACAGCTAATGTAATACAAGAACATGGATTCGCATGTGTGTGTGCGCATGCGTGCGTGCGTGCGTGCGTGCGTGCGTGGATGTGTGTGTATATTATAATATATAAATATATATATGACACTATAAAAATAGCGTATAATAATTATAGACAGCGGACTGCATGAACAAAAGTAATGATTACCATTCTTTGGCATAAATTAATAATGCTGGTGTTATGTTTGCATTGTTTTAAGTCTTTAGGCTTCATGTCGAGGTCGTTGTATTCGGCCCATGTCCCTGCTCTTAAACATACTCCTGTGTAGTGCCCTATTGTCATAGAATTAGCATTTTGAATATTCTGTGTCATAGGGCCTTTATACGAAACTATTCCAATTAGCAAGTGTTTTCTTGTTTAGTGGGTTGATGCAGGTTTGACTAATATCAGCAATGTTTGTTTGACTAACTGCTGTAGTGGTTGTGAATACCTCGAAAATAGTAATATCTCATGAAAAAAGGACGTACAGAGTCAAAAACTAAAATTATTGTTAAAATATACTTGCTTGTTTCTGATAGTGTGTGTCGTTTGCTCTAATCCCGTAGAAATATTTCTAATAATATTTGCGCGCACAATTTATATGTATGCGGGCTATTGCCTTTTTCTGTCGCATGGATAACTAAATTAAAAAACATACTTCCTTTGGCATATTCATCTATATATTGGAGATTGATAGGCAAATTGTTAGGCCCTGTAGCGAATAAGATTTGAAAAATGCCATCAAAAGCGCAAGTATTAGCACCGGTATAATTGTTGTTTTTGATTGTTATTGCTTTTAAGACAATGTTATTACCATTTTTCAAAATTGGTAATTTTGCACCTTTTTTGCACATAAGAGCGTCGACTACCCTGTGCAAATTTTTTCTAAGATATAAATTCTACCAAATCTTCAATCGATATGGAACATGAGGTAGTAGAAGAACATATTTATTGCATATTTGGCAAACATGTGCACCCGACAGCTTATCATTAGCTTTGCATGCAGGACATGAGTAATTTGAATCTGAAACTGAATTAATGTTGGATATATATTCCTTGGCCGGTTTGGCTAGCAAAAGATCTTTTGAATTTGCAGGCGATATAAGTATATTATTGGTGTAGCTTCCTGCGTCGACAATTTTTTAGCGCACCTCGCAAATAATCTACATGTTCCTGTACGAAAGCATCAACACGTAATAATGAACAGTTCTTTAATAATAATGATTTTAATTTATTAAATTCACTTTCGACAGGCGCACTCGAAGCTGAAATGCGACCGTAGCCGCATTTGTCGCTGTAAATATTTGTCCATAGCGGAATAATGTAATATCATTTAGTAGATGTTGAACCATCTCCGGATAATAAGGATGCAATTGAAGACTGAACATCACACAAAATGTATTTTCCCATCTACTCCAAATATTATCAAGTACATTATTAGTAAGATCATCTGTAGCATGGTTTTTAATCTCCATCTTAAATATCATACAATCTTTGGTATCCCCATCGAGATTCTCATGATCTACGTTGCTTGTTATCATTAAATTGACTAATTTTTCCCGCTCCAGATCACATTGTGTTGCACCACCACTGTGTAAATTTCCATCCGTTTCCGACAATGCTACTGTGAAAATGGATTTTACTATTTGCTTAGCACTAACTATATTTCGGGAAAGTATTAACTGACCAATAGTTCCCAGATAAAAAATTTCACTCTCCTGTTTACAATTTTACAAGTCTGAATATTTTTTTATAAAATGTGCGACATCGATTCTAATATAACATTTCGGTAAAACAGGATTTATAAATGCATCTGCATAATCATCAATATTTAGGTGGTCTGTAAAAGCTCACGCAATTGCAATTAAAAGTGCTCTGCATAAATCACATACTATCTTATAGACTATCACTGGTGAAAGTTTATATGGTCGGTAAAACAGTTAACAAAGTATTACACTTAGATGGTGGTACATTTAAATGACGATAGATGGTTCTTAAAAGCCTGTAATACAGTTACCAAAGTTCATAAGATACACCGCGCAAGCGCAATAGATAAAAAGCAATGCTACGCCCTGGCGGCCGGAAATGCAAACCCCTTTTACAGGTTTCACGTGGCCAACCACAATGACGTCATCATTGCCCAAATTATTGCGTCATAACCGGAAATATAAAAATTAAATAAACAATTACAATTACATTCGTGAACAATTTAAGCATGGTATTACTCACCCCGGAAATCCGAACTCGGCGAGGTTGAACCAAAGTTGGCCTCTATCAGGGTTCCATGTCGGAGGGATTAAAGATGGCTGTTTCTCCGGAGCGGCTAGCAGAGCATGTCCCTCAGGGTCGTCTCGGGTCCAGTTTCGCCTCGAGGTGGCTGCAAATTTACCTATGTAGGGATTTGACAGGAAAATAAGGTATGAGGTAGACAACAAAAGATAATTAGATCGGGATTTCTACATAGGTACAGCTACGATACGTTACCCCAGACAAAACCCAGCACTTCACTCGACGATCAAAGGCAAAAAAGCCACGATTCAGGGCGAGAACCGCGAAACTCGACCCCACCCTTTTCTAGTATTCCTATACCCCTATAGGGATATTCACTCTGCGCAATTGCACTACTCGGACATGCCGGAAGCACCGCCTAGTTCATTTTAAACGTTCCCGCGTCTCGCGTATTTGAAAATTTGGCGGGAAACTTCCGTACATCAAAAACTAAACTACTAACAATGTTAAAGTGCAAATTGCACGTAACAACTACTGGATATCGGTGCACCAAAACGTACCCACTCTGCTAGCCAAAAATGAATAGCATTAACAGTGTGACTTTCACTTATCATTTGACAGACTGAAAACTGCTCACTATAACAGTTAATCACGCAAATGTATACAAATACACGTTTGCCAACCGATCCATCACCCTTACCTAATTGTTTTACAACATCGCCAGTCGCATCGATAAATATACACGCATCATTTTGTGTGGTATATTTTTGATAAAGCTTCAGCTGGTGTTGAGTCCAATAATGGATAAAAAATTGATCTAATCCAATGTTGTGAATAATATTATACACTGCTGTACATGTCAAAATAGTGAATGCTGTAAGAGGATCAGTATCTAAATAATATACCTCAACAGCCTCTGTTTTGGCTACTTGAAGAACATTCGAACTGTATAAATGAGGTGATTCTGGATCTCTTTCGGCCATTAATTCGTCAGCTTTCTCAGCACGATGTACATGAACTGGCTTTTGCTGTTATTCTTGGTCAATAGTTTTTCTCGTTAGATTTCTTAAATATCGTTTTCCGCAATTACCTGTCCCTGTTGTGTATGTGCAATTTAATTTTATACATTTTTCAGGTAACTCTGAATCCTCTACGTACTACCACATCTACAAGAACCTACAAAAAAGATCTTAGTCTTATACAAGCTGTCTTAAATACCATGGAACAGTATTGCTATCTAAGAAACTATAAAAGTTACGCGGTCTGTTAATTAAGAGAAAAATTTTAATTTTAAAAGATTATTCATAAGATCTTTTCATCATTGTCAAATGTTTATCTATTAAGGTATTGCGGGACACCGAAAATAAGAAGGACTTGATCTTCGAGGGCTTTGGTGACAGATTGTGCAGTGGCTGTGCGAAAGGGAAAGAAAAGAGAAAATTCAGTAAAATAATCAGCCACTACAAGAATATAGGAGCGACCACGAGTGGAACGAGGAAGAGGACCTACTATGTCGCAGGAAAGGACTTGTCAGGATAGGATGGTTTGGTCCTAGGAGCGAATAAACCAGGAGGGGTAACTGATCAACTTTGTAAGCAGCACAAACGTCGGATGTAACAAGCGACGTCAGCTCTGAGACAGGGCCAGTAATATCTTTGAAGGAGACGAGCAGAAGTTTTGGTCACGCCACAATGACCGGAAGTAGAAGGGTTATCAGATTTTTAAGCTGTTCAGAAGGTACGACGATTTTCCAATCGTTTAGAGAATCGGCAGCGATAGTAGTTTTGTGACGACGGAAAAGAAAATTGTCCACCACGGACCAGGAAGAAAAACGTGTAATGGCGTTAGAAATTTTTTAGAGCATGGCGTTGTACGAGGGATCCGAAGTAGGAAGGGAGACTTTGAGAGAGGTGACTGTGGAAATACAAATTGGTTCAAGGACAGGAACAGAACGAGAAAGGGCATCAGGAACAACATAATCTTTACCCTTACGGCGAATAATGGCAACGACATATTGCTAAAGGCGGAGGGGCCAACGGGCTAAGCGACCGGAAAACTTTGGAGTTTATTGAGCCAAAGGAGGGAATGGTAATCAGTGATAACGAAAAAATGGAAACCCTCGACGGAAGGACGAAACTTTTCAATCGCCCACATCACCGCCAGACACTCCCTCTCAGTAACTGAGTAGTTGCGCTCAGACTTGGTGAGTGAACGACTGATATATCTTACGACCTTCTCGCCGTCGGAACGTGGTTGGCTAAGGATGGCACCCAAACCAAAATGAGAGGCGTCAGTTTGGATGGTGAAGGGTAAGGTAAAGTCAGGACAGGAAAGAATGGGGACAGAAATTAGGTGCTGTTTAAGGGAAAGGTAGGCAGATTGACAATCGGGGGAAAAAGGGGTGTTTTCGCAGGTCAGGTTAGGAAGCGGAGCTGTGAGGGTGGCAAAATTCGGGATAAAGCGACGGTACCAACTGGCCATGCCAATTAGTTGACGGACTGCGGTAATAGTGGAGGGAGGAGGAATCTTAAGGATTGCAGAAACTCAACAAAGAAACCATCCCGGTTAACGATGTAACCAAGCTATCGGTGCTCAGGAAAGCAGAAATGACACTTGTCTTGACGAAGAGTAAGGCCAGCATGTATGTAAGAGACGAGAAAGGACTAGGTTAAAAATTCGGCGGTGTTCTTCGAATGAAGGAGTGACAATGATGATATCATCGAGGTAGACAAAACATAATGGTTCCAGGTCAGAACTGAAGACCTGATCGATAAGACGTTGCAAAGTGGCAAGAGAATTATGGAGGCCGAAGGGCATATGACAGAATTGAAATAAATCTCGATGAGGGACGGTGAAGGCAGTGATGGGTTTGGATTCGGGGGACAGAGAGATTTACCAATAGGCGGAACGGATATCTAGCGAGGAGAGATAACGAGCATCACGGAGCCGGTCAAGAATGGTAGAAATGTACGGAAAGAAATATGCGTCTTTTTGGGTGACTTGGTTGATTAATTAATGCAGAACCGATAAGAATCGTCTCTCTTCTTAACTAGAACAATGGGGCTAAATCATGGACTAGTAGAAAATTTGACGTCACCTAAGCGGAGCATCTCATCTAGTTCCGATTGGGCAACCTCAAGAAGCAGAGGGGAAAAAGGATGATAACGTTGTTTGATGAGCTCGGCTAACGTGCGATTTGGTGTTGTACTAAGAAAGTACAGCCGAGACCAGGAGCTTGTTTTGAAAAGGGGAAAGTGACTAAGGAGTCAAGTGGAAGTTGTTGTTCCGCACCAAGGTCGGAAATATTGTGGGTAGGAGCGGGAGTAGTGATGGCCAAAGAGGAAGGAGGAGCAAAAATACATTGACCATCCAGAAGACCAGGTATATACAGCATAGACTGCCAGAAGTCAATGCCGAGTATAAGTTGGTGGAGACATCGGGAATAACCAGTATATCAAGGGTGACCATGGACTCTAGGAGAGTGATGGGAAGGGAGACGAAACCTAAGATGGTATATTTCGAATTATTGGTCAGACTGCAGAAAGATGAAGAATACTTATGCAGAGAAAGGTTCAAAGGTCGTAATCGATGCCAACCGGGACCACCAATAATTGTACGAGTGGCTCCTGAATCTAACAGCCCAGTAAAGAGAATCCTAAAGATTTGTGCAGATAAATATGGGCGTTGGTCGCCCCAGACACTAGTGCACAGATAGTTTAGTACCGAACGAGATTGGTCCGCGAGACCAGAAAAAGGGATATCCGTGCATGTTGGGTAGTTAGGTCGGGTAATCCCCTTTTTACCACAACCGCAACAATGTCCCGTTTGGTCACAATTGAAACAGGTGACTTGACGAATAGAACCAGATGTAGGGACAAAAGTAGACGATACGGCAACAGAAACGTTATGTCGAATTGGAGGTGTAAAATTGGCCTTGATAGGTCGGTCAGGCTGACTGAGTGTATGGGTGGAAAGCGAAGCGGGTGCGAAGGCAAAATCTGGTTCGACGTATGAATTTCTGTTTTGGCTAGGGAGTACGTAGTTCTCAACGCGAAATTTTCTGCGTTCTAGCTGTAAACACTCAGTTTCTAACTATTGGAGAGATCGAACCGGAGGTAACCAGTTAAGATAGAAGCGAGATAAATTTCGGGAAACAACATCTAACTGTTCTTCGGCCGGTATAGTTCCATAGCAACGGAACATGGTAGCCATACAAGCTAGGTACTCGATAATACCTTCCGTTGAATCCTGAATTCATGTTAAAATGTCTTGAAATAATCGACGTTTATAATCCGGTGATTCGAAATGTTGGATCAGTAAATTGAACAACAACTTCCAATCAGAAAACCTATGCCAATTACTCCGATACTAAAGCAATACCTTAGCCTCCAATAAATCTGCTGCAGACTCAACAACTACAGTTCCGACACATGTCAGGCAAGTCGGAGTTCTTCCACCCGTTCTAAGAAATTATGTACAGACAAAGTGTTCGGGTCGACAGAAAGTTTTAAGTTTCATTTCGACACCGTGTAGTATTGGTGGAAAGCTGACAAAGGAATAGCAGAAGCGGATTCCTGTTCAGGTTTCGATTCCAAGTCGGAAGTAAGCAAAGGGCGTTCATCGGAATCGATACTAGTAGTGTGTGCCGGGCTAGAAGTAGCTATCGGAGTTTCAAATAACGTAACAGTATGACGAAATTTCTTGATTTTTGTGTCGAAGGAGCCGCGGATATTGGCTAACGTCAACAGTAATTGTTTATGAGCTTGGAGTTTCTCCTGCGTTGGAGACATTCTCGAACAGCGTTCTTCGGTATGTAACCATAGGGAACTAATGCGTTTAAACGCAGGTGAAAATTTGTCCTCACAAAATGTAGCCAAAACTTGTTTTAGTTCTTGAACAGCGGTCGTAACCGCTGCCAGGTTGGAAGCGAAATCAGGCTCCACGAGAACAGGAATAAATCCTGGTTCCCGTTCCATGCGGTACGCACTCTGTACGGACCTGCGTAACTCGTCGACATTATCCTCGGGGTCAAAGCCTCGAGATGTTAGTTCTTATTGTGGCTCGGATTTTTGCAACCGATGTACATGGAGGCGCCAATATGCCATGGTACACCAAGAAAAGGAACAACCAATTAATAAATGGCATTTCAAGTGATATGGTAACCGTAGCAAAGTTTATAACCCACAACGTCGAAAGGACAGGCGGTAGAATAGTAAAATCGGAGGGAAAAAAAAACAACTCTAGACTTGATAGGGAGAACACAATATACAGAGAGGGAAGAAAGAAACTGAAAAATCTTGGGCGCCATCGTATTCAATGGACTAGGATTATTGGCGAAAACACAAGTCCAATAATCTAAAACTAATCCATCAATAACATTGAACGATTTAGAATGAAAACAAAATCGAAATTCAAGAAGATCGAACCCACTAAGTAACTAAAGAAAAGAATAATAATCTATAGGAACACTGTGGCACGATTTAAATAGACAATTTAATTATAAATACCCTTAACCACAACAATTTTAAATTACTTAGAATATATTTCAAGACCACTATTGTGGTCATCAGTGAAACGAAGATTAAAATTTAAGCATGTATCGTTTAAGGAACTACTTCAGGATAATTTTCCAATTACGGCGAATGAACGCTTTCCAACCTATAATTTCTATATTGTGCTTTAAACACTATCAGAGAGATATTCCATCTCTCATTCGCTATTGTTTAACAACAAGACAATGTTGCACATTATAACTAAATCTGACTTTATTTAAGCTAATTCATAAATCTTTAATTAAAGCTTAGAGATACCAATTTAATTTGCTATTCTCATTGATTGTATGACCAGACAGGAAAGCAAACGAATCTACATTGGCCTCTTTACGTTTAAAGTTGTCACTTTAATGTTTAACAATTTTAATTGACTTAATGTTCTGGCGACCTAACCTTGTCATATTTACCATATTGATAGTACAATTTTGCTTTGAAACTTTTGTTCATTTCTCTTGAGAATCTACCAATTATATTTTGAAAACACCTGGCCTGCAACAACTAATTTCATAATCCCACGACCTTTTCAATTTTTCCATTGTCTTTGGATTACCTAGCAAATCTTTACATTTTATCTAGTTTATAAACAGACATTTTAAATTACACTGTTTGAATATTTTATCAAGACCCTTGCTGTGCGTATTTGTTGAAACGGTAAGTTTAACATATTTAACAGTTATCGTTAGAGGTGGATTGATTGCAAAATTGTTAATTTATCATCTTGATCCTATTTTGACAGTCTTCTAAAATAGTTATCGGTATTAATATCAGAATAGAAACCATTGTAGATTTCGCTATTTGTTTAATAAGACATTTTTAATTCCTTATTAAATCTAGTTTTATTAAAGAGAAATTCATAATCTTTAAATAATAAAATTCAAATTGAAGCCAACTAATAATTTGTAATGCTGTGATTAGGAAACAAAACTATAGATTTACATTATTTTTTGTCTATAAATGTAAATTCTAATTTATTAACATTTCTAATTACTAGTGTTCTAAAAGGGTAATTGTCACATTACTTCTCAAAATAGTTCATAGTAAATTTTATGTTAAGAATTCATTTTACAAGTTTTTCATTTCTTTAAGAAAATCACAGACATTTGATTAAAGTGTCAACTGCAAAATATCATTTCCAGAATACCTTAACCATATTCTTGAAGTAAATTATGACAAGTTTTTTGTCGTAAATCGTTTAAAACAGACATGAAATAATTTCCTTGTTTAGGTGATAGCATTTCCATTGCTGTGCCTTAGTTAGTTCGTAAACTTGAATTTTGAATTCAAAACAGTTTGAATTGACGACAATGCAATGCGATCAACAAACTGAATATAGTCCTCAAGGTTTTAAATGATCATCAAATTTTACTATCGATAAGGAACATCCTTTAAAAGTTAAAACTGTTTGGAACTAGGATCATTTAAACACTTGACATCAAGGATGAATTAAATTTCCAGTTTTTCTAATTGACATTTTAATTTTATTAAATGAAACTTCAACTAAGTTTTGACTTAAGACAAATATTGTAAAAACTTTAAATTCTGAAATTCATTCTGACAGCCGACTCGTAATAAATAGTAAGTCGGTGTAGTTCGTAATAACCTGAAGACTATTGGTTCTCAATACGCATTTATTATTTTTGAAATGAATCTTTGTTAATACTTTTAGTATAAATTGGAAATTTGGCATTTCAGATTTTAATGAAATTGTTTAATTTTAATTTTAGTGTGGGCGAACATTAAGCGTTTGGACATTCTGTTCAAAATCAGACTCTGTTGATTTAATCATTAATTAATTTACAAGAACTTCATTTAATTACGTTTTTGACTATTGGTTTGTAAGGACCCTCAGACAGCAAAGTCTCTACTCTTATCAACATTAGTCTTGTAATTATCTCATTGAATAACCAAATTTCCTATTCCCTTATAAACAGCCATTTAAATAATAACAATATCATTTTGTCAAAGTAAATCTTTAATAAATCAAGATGATCTTTCCTTGATTTGATTACTGAGGCATATCCTTGCGCAAGTGCGTAAGTTATTCGAAAGTTGAATTTTGCACGCGATTTCTAATTAAATTGTTTTTGAATTGTACGTCTAATTTTGAAATGGATTATTCAATGCCAGCAATAATGTCTTCAAAGGGTTTTCAAA
The DNA here is from genome assembly GCA_036346225.1 of Platerodrilus igneus. Lineage (NCBI taxonomy): Eukaryota > Metazoa > Arthropoda > Insecta > Coleoptera > Lycidae > Platerodrilus > Platerodrilus igneus. Next base: position 57,056 of record JARFIW010000451.1, read on the forward strand.
TGATCTACTCAAAACGAAATTTTAGGCCTCGATCAAGGAAAGTCAGTTTATTATTAATTTTTAACAATTTTTGTAATTTTGACAATCTCAAGGAGTTTAATTTCCATTATAAGGACTGTAAATTGGTTTAAAGATTATGCTATTTGCCATTCAATTTATAACATTATATTTGTTATTCAAATTAATCTTGAATTATTCCTTCAAAACCGGATCGATAATTCATTTGCTGTCGATTAATGTTTCATACAATTGCTAACATTTAGAATTATTCTGATTTAACAATTTATTTTGAAAATTATCTACCTTTAAATTACTCGAATTTTAGTTAATGAATCATTGAAAGACTTTGTGGGCTTTACAACTTATTAAATACAAATCTGCTTTAACAACTAAATATTTAAATTACCCATACGTATTTCAGACCACTATGTATCATCTATACGAAAATACTGTGATTTAGTAATTTAAATATTAATTTGTGGTTAGGTTTTATTTAATTTTATTTAAATTGTGCCACAGTGTTCGTATAGATTATTAACTATGACTTCCCGGTCTTCGGAACTTAATAGGTATCGGAGCTTAGCTTTAAAATTAGTTTTGTAAAAGCAGATATTCGATTTCTAAAAGTTGTAAAGCCCACAAAGTTTTTCCAAATTTCATTAATGTAAAATCAGCAGTAATTGTAAACGTAGTAACGCAATAATCAATTTTGCAAAAGATAAATGGCTTAATTTGGAAATCAAATATCTGTACAGTAAGTTTAGTAGATTGAACTGAAACGTAAATCGCACTAGCACTAACGTGCAATTTATCCGAGTCCGGTTTTCAGGAATGGAATAATTTCCAGAGATTTGTTTTTGAAGTCAACAATCATAAATTGTTAAACAAAATTAATAGTCAAAACACTGTTGAAGTTTCTTTAAAGAAACACAATGTCAATGTACCTCAAAAACTGGAAATTACTTCACCTCCATTAGAGTCAATAGTTGTAAAGAATCGTCGAAAATTTTAATAATGAAGAGTTGACTTTCCTTGATCGAGGCCCAAAATTTGAGTAGATCATTTGAAAACCCTTGAAGACATTATTGCTGGCATTGAAAATCCATTTCAAAATTAGACGACAATTCAAAAACTTTATTAGAAACGCGTGCAAAATTCAACTTTCGAATAACTTACGCACTTGCGCAAGGAATGCCTCAGAACAAACAAGGAAAGATCATCTGATTATTAAAGATTTACGACAAAAGAATTGTTATTATTTAAAGGCTGATAAGGGGAATAGGTTGGTTATTCTGGATAAACAAGACTATGTTGATAGAGTAGAGACTTTGCTGTCTGAGGGTCCTTACAAACCAATAGTCAAAAAACGTAAAAATGAAGTTCCTTTAAATAAAATGATTAAATCAACAGAGTCTGTTTTGAAAGAATGTCCAAACCTAATTTCGCCCACACTAAAATTAAAATTAACAATTTCAAATCCCGAAATGCCAAACCTTTACTGTTTACCAAAGATTCACAAAAATAATAAATCGATGAGACCAATAGTTTCAGGTATCAACTCACCGACTTACTATTTATTACGGTGGCTGTCAAATGAATTTAAGAATTTAAAGTTTAATAGTTTGTCTTTACAAAACTCTTTAGAGTTCATTAATAAAATTAAAAATATCACATTAGAAGAGAACGAAATCTTAATTGCATTTGATGTCAGTTCATTATTCCCTAGTGTTCCAATACCACGTACTTTAACATATTTAAAGGATGTTCTTATAGATAGTGATATTGATGATGATAAAGTTGAGGACTATATCAAGCTTGTTTCGCATTGCATGTCCCAGAACTGTTTTCAATTCAACAACAAGTTGTACGAACAACATGAAGGCACAGCAATGGGAAATAGCTTATCACCTTCATAGCAAATTTATTTATGTCTCGTTTTGAAACCGAGTTAAAAGAAAACTCCAAATACTTCCCAAGAATATGGTTAAGGTACGTGGATGATATTTTTGCAGTTTTGACACTTCTAAATCAAATGTTGATGATTTTCTTAAAGAAATGAATTCAAAATTTCAAAGCATAAAATTTACGTATGAACTAGAGAATAATGGACAATTACCCTTTTTAGATACATTAGTAATTAGAAATGGTAATAAATTAGAATTTGACATTTATAGAAAAGAAACCAATGTAAATCGCTTTATTTTGTCTTCCTCTAATCATAGCATACAACATAAGTTGGTTTATTTAACTTTTAATTAATAGATTATTGAATTTCCTTTAAATAAAAACAGATTTAATAAGGAATTTGCTCTTATTAAACAAATAGCGAATTACAATGGTTTCTCTTCTGATATTATAGATAATATTTTTAGAAACTGTAAAAATAGGATCAACGTCCGTAAATTAACAATTTTGCAATCAACCACCTCTAACGATAATGTTAAATATGTTAAACTTCCGTTTCACAAAACCACAAAGGGTCTTGATAAAATATTCAAACAGTGTAATTTCAAAATTGCTTTTACTAATACTAATAAAATTAAAGATTTGCTAGGTAATCCAAAAGACAAGGTGGAAAAATTGCAAAAGTCGGGGATTTATGAAATTAGTTGTGCAGGGCCAGGGTGTTTTCAAAAATATATTGGTCAGACCAAGAGGAATATAACAACAAGATTTAAAGAACACATTGCTCACTTCAAATATGGTAAATATGAAAGGTCTCAGGTCGCCAAACATATGAATCAATTAAAATTGTTAAACATAAAGGACCCCTCTTAAACACCGATAAAGGGCCAATAGGGACATCTGCTTTGCTTTCCCTATTGGTCAACAACCAATGAGAAAGCAAGATTAAATTGGTTCCGCTTTAGTAGATTTAGAATTAGTATAAATTAAGTAGATTTAAGTTATAATGTCACAATTCACTTGTTTGTTGTTGAGAACACTAGCCTGCGAGTGAGGAGAATATCCTCGATAGTGTTTAAAGCAACAATATAGTAAATTATAGGTTGGAAAGGTTCACTTCAGCCTAAGTGGTGAGGAGAATATCCTCTGAAGTGTTCCAGAACAACAGCTAATTTTTTTTTTCTACTGATGACCACATAGTGGTCGAAATACGTATCTAGTAATTTAAACATTTTTTGTGGTTAAGGGTTTTTATTTAATTTTATTTAAAGAAAAGAAGTAAATACAAGTTCGAGCGTTAAGAAACAAAAACATAGGTAGTATTAGGCCGTAAAAATGAGAGTCATGTAGGAACTTCGGCACTAACAATAAAAAAAAACGGAGCAAAAATTAACTAAAACAACGTTGAAGAAGAGATTAATCAAAACCAAATCGAAATAACCGTTAACTAAAAGTAAATCTGGATCAGTTACACGAAACAATATCGGAGCCGAAGAAAATTAACTAAAACAAACTCGCAGCCCCACGCCAGGGCGTCAGAACTTATGCTACGTTCAGCGAGGCAGTCTAAAAGAATAAAAGAAAGCTAGGACAGAAAAGGAAATTGACCGGGCTCAATCAACGAGTGGGCAGGGTATTATCCATATAATAAAATAAAGGACGGCTTGAAATAAATTAAGAAAAAAGGCACTCACTCATTCACACTCATAACAACACCTACAAAAAAGAAACCTATAATTGAACAAAATATGTACACCGCATAGTAATACCAAAAAAAAAGAAACAAACAATCAATAATTACTAACTAAACCTAGCAATAAAATACCAAAAAAAAGATCATTTTTAAAATGGTGAGCTGCCGTTTTTAGGTCACTACCCTATATTAATTTTCAACCAAAAGAAAGAAACAAAATTACCACTCTAGAAACAACAGTAAATAAAGAATTAAACATTTAAAATAATCATAATAAATACATCAGTCATTGTACAACCCACAAGGTCATTCGTCCCTAGAACCGTGGACATATGTTGTTTCAACAACTACCTAGTAGTACCCAAACAATAGAATATTGGGCAAGCACTCACCCTCGAGTTCGCAGCGTAAAACGGGACACACCCTCCCTAAAGGCAGGACGGAGCAGAAGGAATTGGGCTCACGTATTCCGTGTATTCCCTCCATAGAAACAAGGGGCAAGCGCCTCTTCAACCAAGGTCAAGCAACAAACGGCTGTATACACCGAAAAGAGCTACAATAAGTACAGTTAAAAATTAATTTATTGACGCCGAAAAGTACAATTTTATAAAAACCATAAATACTCACCACGCTGTAAAGCGTGCGCAAAATTTTTATTAAGAAAAACGGAAACAACCAAACATTTTACTCGTGTTTTTGTTGTGTAAATTGAAAAACAAATGAATATTAATTTTATTTAACTAATGACTGGAGCTCAAAATAGTATTTTTGTTACAAAATAAACCAGGAAAAACACGGTTTATTGGGATAATATGCGACTTCAGATCGACGAAGCTTTTGATCTAAACCACATAAAAATCAATTATCGGATACTTAGAATACGTTATCGACTATCTAATTATAGCGTAAACTTTACGTTAAGGAATTAATAGGATGTAACGATAGAAATCGAATTTATACAACCGGATAATGAATTAACAACGGACAGGGTTATTTTAAATTTTCGTTTTTAACGCCAAAGAGATTTAAGTTGAAAATTTTTGTAATTAATTTATGCTCAAAATTAACGTATCAAACTATTCAAGAAGACAGCCCTTGCGAAGTACAATTACTAAGATTTTCAAATTATTATGACAACTGTGAAACAACAATCGTACAAATCATCTATATGAAGTTTCAAAAAGTTACCGAAAACAAATGTATTGCCATATTTCCAACCGAAGTAATAGCAACCGTCCACTGCAATCAAGATGAGAACAACTTAGCAATAACAGGAAGCAAAGCAATCATCCTTAAAGAAGACTGTTATTTAAAATTAAAGAACGAAATCCTCAGAGTATATCAAGACCCTACAGTAACCAAGAAATTCGAAAATTACCAATATTACAATTCAAGATAGAACAACCAGAAGACGAAGAAATAATCAAGAAACCCATGGAACTAGAACACCTAGACTTGGCGATCTCAACCACGCCATGAAATTAATGGACAACTATAAAGAACACTTAAGTGAAATGAAAGTGCCAAAGCTACACTATGACAATATAAGCGTTTGGACAATTTTACTAATCATTTTAATAATTTTTCTAATTATATATGTATTTTACAAAATGTATCTTAGATATAAGAATAAAAAAAGAAATTTTAGACATGAGGAAACAAAGATAAATAAAGAAACACTAAATGTACCCTTAGAAACGAATTTTAAATAATGAATTTAAAAATTAAGCAAAGAAACTACATTTTTCATTTACGTCGGGAGGAATTATGTATCCCCCAATATATATGTACAATTAATAGAGATTATAAAAAATTATAAAAATTTGTTAAGTTAGATGCAACATTGCATCTCAAGGATAATTAAATAAAGGTTAATGAAAGTTCACAAGCTAGTTGTGAGAACGGATGCAATA
>JARFIW010000452.1:0-38958 GCA_036346225.1 Platerodrilus igneus
TTCAGTAAAAATAAGAGATTTAAATCATGTACAAGACGCTTTATATCAAAAGAAACAGTATTAACAAGCTCTACGTGTAATGTAATTATTCCGAGGAAAGAAACAAATGGAAATTACGTGCAAAATTTATATTAATTAACTCTATTTCAAGTAACCGGTATTAAACAAAACGTACAGATAATAATTGAATATTTAATTAGGATTCACTAAAAATTAAAGGGTATTATTTTTAATTGAAGTTAATTGAATCGTTAGTAACAGATAATATCTATAGAAACTTGTAAAAACCCAATAAAATACCATGTAATAAAGCTCTGAGAATTAATAGTATGTTTGAACACCTGCGTAGTTTAAAAAAAGCTCATTCGGCGTAAAGTTTGCAGATAATTAATGGTTACAAAGAATCTTGGAGAAACCGGGGCTTAATATTCACGGGAAGGCGCGATACGGGGTTATTTAACCCAGATAGTCCACATGGACTGAAATAATCGATAATAAGGAATATCAATTTGCACCACTAAGAACAGGTTAGAGAAGGAAAGATAATGTGCGTAAGACAAAGACACTAATAATTAAAGGCGTGATATGAGCAACGTCACGAGGGTCACGATTGGTTGAAAATAAGATGCACATATGAGAGGTAGAAACAACAATTTCTGTATAAAATTTAATTAGTTATTCTTGGACATGTTTGCGTGCAGTGTGAGAATTTCTGAGATTTAACTGGCGCGAGTGCAAAATTCGTAAAAACCGATGCACAGGCTACGGATTGGGAACCTAGCATGCGAAATTCTTTAGAATTGCCCGTTTTGGGGAACAGACCGACAGACAGGCTAACCGCTATATATACCGAGGTGAATATAAACAAGCTCTCTGACATCCGCGACTTGATTCAAGACGTTAAACAGTGCATTTTAGTTTGATAGAATAATTAAAAGTTTGCTCGTATATTTTGGTGATTTAAAACAGTTTGTTATTTACGTGCTAACATGAATGTACTTGAGTGCACTTAGATACAAGGTAATAAAATTTAGTATCACTGCACCAATTAGTAAAATTTACAACGACAAATGTATACACAAAAGTAGGCAGTTTTGGCGTATATTGGTGAAAGAAGTATGAATTTCTTTGCTATTTTCGGGGGTGTTAATGATTAAATGGTTCATAAACGTGTCTGGATCCACAAAACAAGGGTCAGATATACACAGATGAGTTCCGGAAAAGCCCTGAGACAAATTTAAATAAATGGTGATGGAGAAAATTTTAAAAGCGTTGAGAATCAGAAGCTGTAAATATAATCCAGTTGGAATGGTGTGATTAACAAAGGGACGATGTACATTGAAGCTACGAGTGCAGTAACCTTCAGGTAATTTATACTATTTTGTTTGAACTTTGATATTTTCGTGTGTTGAATAACTTTATAAATGATTTACTTTAAATGGACATTAGTGAAATTGTACTAACCATAAAATTTTAATTTTAAGATGAAATTTGCTTGTTTAAGTAGAAAGGGTATTTAGTATTGATGTTCTGAATTATGATGAAAATTTGGGTATGTCTTTGAGCTCAATTAGACGAACCTGGTTAATTAACGTAAAGGGTGGTAGATGCTCTTTGTACTCAGACTCCGGTCTGCATATATTGTTACATTAATTAGTAGGCATCCAACAAGGACTTTAATTCAGGATGCACATTTAAATGATAATAAATGTAATCTTGAAAATTTCTGATACTGAAATTTATGCCAAAATTTAATTTTGAAATTTTAATGTATTGTGAATATTGATGTAAATAGAGTTAACGTTGATGTTTGTGTTAGGAATGTGTTTGTTTTTTTTTATGATTGAGGATGAAAGTTATCTAGAGGAGCAGCCGAGGCGATTAACAGAAGAAAGTCAACGAACCAGGTAATTTAATAATTTTGTAGGATTCACAGCATTCTTTGGCATCCAATTCGTAGGGGCTCGATTCTTAAAGCGGAGTACCCGGAGTTTGGTGGTTTCACAGCAAAGGAGAATTTACATAGCAATATATATATATATATATATATATATATATATATGTTACGATTTAGCAATACTTTAGTTAGAGAGCATTATTAATCATTTTACAGATATAGTTATATAGTTCATATAGAAAACCTGTTGCAAATGTTGGATTCAAAGTTGTTCTATTGTAAAATTTTGTATACCTGTGTAGTTGGTCACTCCTTTTGGCTTGTGTACAGCTGAAATAACATTCCAGTTTTATCGTATACCTACTTGCATTCTTAAGGGTTTATAACCACTAAATATTTTAGCTTATTTCTTGTTTGAATGACTAAACCCTTGGGGCACTCTATAACCTTCTTGTTAAGGGTTGTCATTTCTTTTAAATACGTTTTCTAAAATACAATAGGAAGCTTTAGGTATCTAACTACTCGTTTCGCATTTTACATTACAAATTGGGTAATGACTTTATTGGATCATTTTCGGTGATTGAATTTACAATAACATTATTGTGGGGTTAATTGAAATAATTGTCGTTTGTTATTTTCATACAAAATGCCTGACACAAATACGTCTGTAACTTTATTAAAGCTCTACGCTGCTAGGATTCATGAAATCTTCGAACTTTCTGAAAAGGCACAATACAATGATTCAGTACATAAATTATTTAAGTTGAAATGTCGATTGGTGAAATCTATCTACAAGGATTTTACTAAAAAATATGTTACTGTATTTGTAAACACAGAACCAGAATTGCAACCTGCTTTAGAGAATTGTGTAGAAACGTAGATGACGAATATTATTCTATCCTTTTGATAGAGCAAGAGATATTTTCTGCTGAAGTGAAAACTCCGTCTGCGAATCACACAAGTCGACAAGACAATAATTTTACACCTAGAGTAAAATTACCAAAAATTACTCTACCACGTTTTGATAATGACCCTAAAACTTTAAGACTTTCAAGGATATGTTTGATGTTTTGATAGATAAACAACCGCATTTAACGGACATCGAAAAGCATTCCTACCTTCTTTCAAGCTTGTCGGGTGAATCATTGACATTGTTGCGGTCTATTCCTCTTTGTCATGAAAATTACAAATTAGCATATGACACTTTATGTTCTAGATATAATAATAAACGTCTTTTGGCTAATCACCATTGGGGTTTAATAAAAAACTACCCGCCTATGCATGCGGAAAACGTAAAACAACTTCGAAATTTAATTGACTGTTTCACAGAAAACTTATCGATTTTGGGATCATTACAATTTGATGTTGAAAGTTAGGATTTCGTTCTTGTAGATCTTTTATTATGTAAACTCGATGAGGAAACTCGTAAACGATTCGAATTGCATTTCAATTCTACTGATGTGCCTACATTCAATTGCGTCAAAGACTTTTTGTCAAAACAATGTGTAGCCTTAGAGAATCTTGTCTCAAGCAAACAACCGAAAGTGCTTAAAGGTACTATTAATAAACAAGGTCTCGCTCGTTCGAATTCTGACTTGAAGCCTAGGACATTCTTAGCTGAGACTAACACTTCTCCTAAGAACAATTCGTTCTCCTGCATCCTTTGCAAGGGAAATCATGTGTTGTATTCGTGCGAGCAATTTCTTAAATTGTCTCCAAACAAGCGTCACGAGCAAGCCAAACATCTTCGGTTATGTTTGAACTGTCTTCGACCAAATCATAACATGTCGTCTTGTCCGTCAAAGGTTTCGTGCAGAACTTGCAATAAAAATTATCATACATTGTTACATTTTGTGCAGTCGATTGCTACGTCACCACCTTCTTCAACTCTAACTCGTGAAGAAAATTTGCAAACCAGTTCGTCTAACAATGCTACTTGTACTACAACAGTTGGGTCTGAGGCAACAACTTGTCTAGCTCTGCTACCCACGGTTTGTTTGGAAATTTTCGACAAGAGAAATCAACCTCAAATTATTCGTGCTCTAGTAGACACTGGGAGTCAAATTTCATTTATTACAGAGTCTTGTCGTAAGTCTATTGGTATATCGTCTCGTCCTTCTTCGATTCCTATTTCTGGTTTGGGCCAGACTTCACACCAAACGTTAGGTGTGATATCTGGAACAATTCGTCCCATTCAGGAATATGATTCAGTCCCCACGGACAACAACTTGAAAATAAACTTAATGGTTTTGCCGTCTATTTGCGGTAATCTTCCAAACAAGTATATTCAATCGTATTGGTCTCATTTGGAAAACATAAAACTCGCAGATGAAAACTGGAGACATCCTTCTCCAGTACAAATGTTATTGGGCTCTGATGTTGCCAGTCGTATTTTGCTCGATGGGAAAACTGATGGCAAAGAAATTTCGCCTGTTGCTGTCAACACCATATTTGGTTACATGATATTTGGTACTGTCGATCCCATCTCAACCAATGTTATTCATTCGTTCTTTGTATCTATCGATCCTTGTATGGATATTAATCTTAAACATTTTTGGGAGCTTGACGACATTCCATCGAAGAGTTTGTCGTCCCCGGAAGATGACCTTGCTCAACAATCTTTTGATAACTCGTTGCATCGGTTACCTAATGGTAGGTTCGGCGTGAGCCTCCCATTTAGAGAAAATGTTCGTGAGTTTCCGGACTCGAAATCCATTGCCATTAAACGTCTATTGTCACTAGAGCGTCGTCTCGAAACTAATCCAGACTTGCGAAATTTGTATGTAGATTTCATGCGTGATTACGAAGCATCTGGTCACATGTCGCTTTTATCAACGCCTACAGCTGACAATAATGCGTATTTTATTCCACACCATGCCGTGTTCAAACTAGAAAATAATAAACCCAAATTTAGAATTGTTTTTGACGCTTCGGCTCGAGCTTCAAATGGTATTTCATTGAATGATACCTTACTCACTGAACCTAAGCTCCAGAATGATATTGTAAAAATACTTTTGGCATTTCGTATTCCCAAGTTCGTTTTTGTCTGTGACATAAAACAAATGTACAGGCAAATATTGATATCAGAAACGGATCGTTCTTATCAATTGATACAATGGCGATGGAATCCTTCAGAACCAATTTCAACCTATCAGTTGAACACAATTACATATGGAGTTTCATCCGCTCCTTTTCTTGCCATTCGCACTATCTTAAAACTTGCTGAACTAGGAGAAAATAGCTACCCATTGGCTGCTCACGCTTTGAGAAATAATTTGTATGTTGATGATGTATTGACTGGGTCGTCCACTCTCCAGGCAACTCATGAACTAAAACGTCAACTTATCGAATTACTACGTGCTGGCTGCTTCGAACTACGTAAATGGGCTAGCAACAGTCCACTACTGTTAGAAGATATTCCTACTGAGTATCAACAAGTAAAACCAAGTTTAGTCACAAATGATCTTAAGTTTACCGTAAAAGTGCTCGATCTTTAGTGGCACTCGATACCTGATAATTTTTCATTTAAAATGCAGTCTTTAGAAAATCGTCTTTCCAAGCGGATTTTACTTTCGACAGTTGCTAGGATTTACGATCCTCTAGGATTTATTACACCAGTTACCTTTTTACTCAAACAACACATTCAACAATTTTGGGTGCTGGGGTTGGATTGGGATGATCCTCCTCCTGAATCTATTGTCATATTTTGGAAAAAATTTGTTGCTGAATTTTCATATATTGATTCAATTCAAATTTCTCGTTATATCCCTATTGATGAAGCCTGTAGTATACAACTACATGGTTTTTGTGACGCGTCCGAGAAAGGATATTCGGCTATTGCATATTTTCGTTTAGTATTTCCGTCAGGAAAAATATCTGTTCATTTTGTTATGGCTAGATCAAAGGTCGCCTTTTGAAATGTCGTTCTATACCTAAGCTAGAACTATGTGCTACCGTACTTTTGTCTAAATTAGTTCATTTTGTTAAAACTACTTATTCAAATGTAACCTTTGAAAAAATCTGTTGTTACACTGATTCTTCTGTCGCTTTGACTTGGATTAAGTCACCTACCTATCGTTTAAAAATGTTTGTAGCTAACCGTGTTAGTTACATCCAAGAACGTATTTCTCCCGAACAGTGGAGTTACATTAGTTCTGCAAACAACCCATCCGATTGTGCTACCAGAGGTTTATTTCCTTCGGTATTGCCCGCGCATCCGCTATGGTGGGCAGGTCCTGAATTTTTGTCGTTGTCTGAAGAAAATTGGCCTTTGCCAAAATTGTTCGTCCCTTCTCTGGAAGCATCTTCTGAGGAGAAACGCCTTACTTTGATTGTTACTGTAGAATCAACTTGGCTAGAAGACTTATCAAACAAATTTTCGTCGTTACACAAAATTCAACGTATAGTCGCATATTGTCTGAGAATCTTTACTGTTAGAAAAGGTACCACCAATTCGCTATTTTTATCGTCGGTGGAGCTTCACACTGCTCTTATGGTTATTGTCAAGGTGGTTCAATTTAGTTCACTTAAAGTTGAAATCGAAGCCGTTCGTCAAGGTGAGCCTTTGCCTAAACATCTGCAACGTCTAAGCTTATTTCTTGATTCGAATGACATTTTAAGAGTAGGTGGGAGACTGGTTCATTCCAGTCTTCCAGATTCCGCAAAACATCCAGCGGTATTACCCAATGAACACCGTATAACAGATTTGTTGATTAAGCAAGTGCACACACAAAATTTACATTCGGGAGTAAACACAACGATGTACTTGCTTCAAGAACGATTTTGGATCATCTCATCTCTTCGCGCAGTTTGTAGAATACTGTCTAAATGTTATCATTGTTATCGTCTTCGCCCTATTCCTGTCAGTCCAGTTATGGGTGAATTGCCTTCATTTCGTGTTTCTCAAGCCAAGGCTTTTAGTTTCGTCGGTATCGATATTGCCGGCCCTTTTACGATTAACATGCATCGTGCAAGAGGCATCAAAACTTGCAAGGCATATCTTTGCGTGATTGTTTGTTTCGCCACTAAGGCTCTTCATTTGGAAGTCGTATCAGACTTGTCGACTGATGCCTTTATCGCTTGCCTTCGTCGTTTTATTGCTCGTCGTGGTCGGTGTTAACACATTTTCAGCGACTGCGGCACAAATTTCGTCAGCGCTAGTCGCCAACTTTTAAAGGATTTCCGACACTGTGCAGAATCATTAGCCATTTCGTGGCATTTTAACCCCCCGTCTACCCCTCACTTCGGAGGTATTTGGGAAAGCGCCGTTAAATCGGTGAAAACTCACTTATTTCGTGTTGTTGGAAACCAAGTGCTCACGTACGAGGAGTTTCATACTTTAATTACTCAGATTGAAGCATTGTTGAATACAAGACCCTTGTGTAGCCTAAGTTCGGATCCCAATGATCTTTCGTCACTGACACCAGGTCACTTTCTAACTTTAGAACCCTTGACAGCACCTCCGGACCCAGACTTGTCTCATTTGAAAATCTCTAGGCTCTCTCGTTGGCAGTTGATTCAAGCTATGCTCCAAAGTTTTTGGGTTCGATGGCACAATGAGTATTTACACCAATTGTATCAACGTGGTCGGTGGTACAAGTCCAAGAGATTCAACGGCGTTCACATTGGTACTTTGGTGCTCATCAAAGAAGAGGGTGTTCCTCCTTTAAACTGGAAACTCGCCAGAATTATAGAGCTTCATCCTGGAAGCGATGGGATACCTCGTGTAGCCACCGTAAAAACTTCACGAGGCAATTTGAAAAGACCATTGGTCAAACTATGCCCATTGCCGTCTCAATAATAAATATTAATTATTTTAGTGTTCTTTATTATAGTTTCGTAAGCATTATTATATTCATTTAGTTCTACATACATAAAAGACTCGGTCAATGTTAAATTTTTTGTGTTAAGTTTAAAAAAAATAGCCCAGAGCTATTTTGGTGGGCAGAATGTTTCGTATTACTTAAAACAAACTATAGTGGAATAAAGTTGTGCAGTGCGCTTGCGCCTCTTATAGAATAAACGCGTGCGAAAGTGGTTTTGTTACGAAAATCGAGAACTCTTCTTTTGACCTAGTACCGGGACGGTTGTGCGGAATAAACTATGCAAACAATAAAGTATAGTGCTTGTAACAGTGCATTCAACTGAATCCCCCGGGGGCATTCCAGCAACATTGAAGAGGACCACACACCAAGGACAATATTGGTGAGTGAATTTATCGCTTCTGTTTATTTTTACATGCATACAACTTTCGCATTTAAAGCTCGCGTTTTGTTATACCTTCGCAATACTGTCCACAAAAACTAATAAGACGCGCCAGCACTTTATCTAGTTAATTAAATACATTAATGTAAAAATGGTTTAAAGATTTGCTGGCATGTGTGAAAACGTTGTTGCCACTATGTTTGTAAATATAGGTTAAGTTTATATTAACGATGATCTAGAGCTGTAGTTTTTAGGGTTGCGTTTGGTTATTTTTTTATAAATAATGTCAGGGGGTAATTACCTAAAAACTGCAATTCGCCAATTTCATGAGTAATTTTTTGGAATGTTTGGGGGTTTCTCATAATAGGTATACACTGAAAAAAAATTTGATGTACACAGCATAAATTTAGTACGTACAAAAAAGTTTAGTTGTTTCAGCGACTGCTAAACTTTAGTTAATAGTAGCTACTAGTTTTTTACTAAATACGTTTAGTTATTTTTTTAGCTAATATTCGCTAAACTGTTGAGCTACAAACAACAAACGTCCCTAGCTATAGAAACAAAACTGTTTATAGTAAAAAATAACTAACTGGTTTATTTAGTTTTTACTAAATAGTTTTGTTTCTGCAACTTTGTAGTTTAGCTAATATTAGCTAAACTGTTAAGCTGTAGAAAGAAAACTGTTTAGTAAAAAATAACTAACCAGCTTAGTTATTTTTTACCAAACAGATTTCTTATAGCTAGGCATGTTTGTTGTTTGTAGCTCAACAGTTTAGCTAATATTAGCTAAACTCTTGAGCTATAAACAACAAACGTGTCTAGCTGTAGAAACAAAACTGTTTAGTAAAAAATAACTACCCTGGATAGTTATTTTTTTACTAAACATTTATCTTTCTACAGCTCAACAGTTTAACTAATATTAGTTAAACTTGCCTAGCTGTAGAAATAAACTTGTTTAGTAAAAAATAACTAACTTACCTCAGCTACCGTCTACTAAACTGTCAGAAGAAGTACCATTCAGTACAATCTTCAAATTATAATTAATATTTCATCAATTGTTTTTACATATTTAACAATATTTGAACTGCTCTTGAAGAGCACCATGCTGAACTTTCCTCAAGCAGCTTCGAGGCTCCAACTGCAATACAGACCATTAAAACAACAATGAAATAGTGAAGTAATTTGGATATGATGTATTTTACTTTTTAAGACTATCAAAAAAAAAACAGAAAGAAGTTAAGAATCATTTACATTATATTTGTAAATAGTACATGTATTATTTTATTAACACAAATTCAGTTTTATAATGAAACAAACTTATAGTTCTAAAAAATAGCGATGCCTTGAATATTGATGTCAGGAATTGGTAAAACAATAGACGCAAGTCATTCGCTTATAAATGCAGACATTTAAAAAGCTATTATCGGTTTCAGGCTATTAAATACCAGTTTACATTTATACAAGTTGGTGGGTAGCTAAACCATAACTATCTTATATCCAAAATCGGTATAAGATAATACTACCTTAGCAAAATGTCAATTGTCAACATTTGTCAGAAAATTGAAAACCAATAAATGTATGTAACATTATTTATTCAAACGAAAAAAGAACTCAAAAGAATATCTAATAATTAAAAAATAACAATGAAAATGCCAAGAAAAATGCAGTAGAACTGCATTTTATCACCGCCAAAATAAACATTGATAATCCAATAATAATTATTATGTAATTAGAATAATACTTAAAAATGTCTTTATTAATTGAAACCGATAAAATCATGAACATACTGCGGATGTAATAATATCACAACAGCCTTAGATGTCTTAAAATCCACGCTCTACGAGCTCAGATTTCAAACTGACATCGACGACAGTTATGACATTCATTACATCCTAGGTATATTAGTTTCTATCATACAGGGTTGGGATAAAGTATGGAACCAAGTAAATATCTTTAAAACGAAAAGGACGATATTTATGAAACTTTGTAGATAAGTGCATTGAGGCAAAATGCATCTGTGGTGATTTTTTTGTTAATACAGTACTTCTGGTTTAATCTGAAATACCCTCACCTTTTTTAATTTAAACGGGACACTGTATATTTTGCAGATTTTGATAGATCTTGTTATTTCGAATTCTCGTACATATCGGGGTAATGTAAATAATCTGTAAAAACGAGACGCTAAAGCACGTTAGATTTACTGAATAATAAATTTTATTTATAAGATTAATGAGAATGAGAATATTAAACAAAATCATCAGACGATATCATAACATCTGTACCAGAAGACAAAATTAACGAAACTCTTGAAATTTTCAATAGTTACGATGATAAAATTAAATTTATCGTAGAATTAGAAAACAACCGATCCATCCCATTTCTCGACACTCTACTAATTAGAAAAAATGATAATACTATTATTTTAGACTGGTATCAAAAACCAAAAAATTCTGGTAGATATCTAAATTATCATTCATATCATCAATATAAAATAAAAATAAATTTCATTCTAGGCCTAAAACATAGGATCAAAAAACTATGCCATCCTTCACTATATTCAAAAAATCTAGAAAAACTATTTATTTTCTTATTTTATTTATATATGTATAAATGTACAAAGGTATTACCTTAAGAATATTTTAAATTAGGTGCTAACATTGACCAATGTATTGACTTGGTCACATTGTAAATGTATACTTTTATATATACTGTTTTAAATATATAATAATAAACACACACACACACACACACACACACACACACACACACACACACACACACACACACACACACACACACACATGCACAGACATACATACATTCGCACAAACAACATAAACACACTGAATTACATACGTAAACAAATATACATACATCAACATACATATATAAACATACATACATACAAAAAATATCTAAATTTCAGTCAAATCATAAAATAAATTAATTACAATCTAGAAAGTTATCTCAAACACTGTCAAAATTATAAAGGAATTGTCATTATAACATTCAAATTTGATTAACAAAACACAAAACTGTGTTCTTTTTAAAAGCTTTCAACATCACTTTCAGTTTGTATTCAAAAATTTATCTATATCGACGATTTCAGTGTAAAAACCTCACATTAGTAAGTAAGTTTTTAACTATTTAGCCCATATTAATGTTTCTAATTTTTAGTATCTTTGATAATGGTTTAAAATAAAACCGAAAGCTTAGATTTATAATAAAGAGTACAATTAATTAACCAGCAGACCTAAAAGCCTGTTATTGTATATATTATATTTTATAACTGCAAGGTCGTTATACCACAAAAGTATATATATATATATATATATATATATATATATATATATTTATTGTAAAGACCTTCTTTTTATACAATTGTGTTGAAATTAGCAGGTTTTAGGTCAACTGGTAATAAAGAAAATTCTTTTTTTATGGCCTAAATTTTCGCATATAATTTTATGCTTGATCACAGGCAATAACTAAAACGTACAAACTATTAACAAACTACTAAAGTAAATAAAATAACTACTTACAGTAAGGATATTTACGTTAGCTTATTCTGAAAAATTTTTAGAACAATTTTCTTTAATAATTAAAAAGAAATAATGTGTATATATAAAAATTTGATGAAATAAAATATTGGTTTGATAGAAGTAAAAGTCAATTTTGATTAAATGATTTTTATATATATCTTGATCTTTTTGTTTAACTTGCATGTGTGTATGTATGTTATGTATATACTAATTTTTTTTTTAATTTTTAATATGTTACACATAATAGCGTCCTCATGTATATGTTTATATTAGGAGGTGGGTTAATATTGAATGTATCATATTGTGTGGTGTTTTGTGTATTGTGAGTATATATTTTGAATCTCTGTGTGTGTGTATGTGTGTGTGTGTGTGGAGTGGGTTTGTAGGTGTGTGTGTGTGTGTGAGTGTGTTTTTTATTATAGCTAGATGTACTTAAGAATGCACTTGTAAAATCAATTCTTAGACTTATTGTTCTTTATATTTTTCTTTAAAGTTTAAAAGGTATGAGTATATACTGCTCAGATTATCAATATCACTTTTTGTATTTAATGAATTTGAATTTCTATAAATATGGCACATTTTTAGAAAGTTCTTTTAAATTTGTTAATTTCTATTTGTAAAATTTGTGGATTTTTGAAATTTATTTTATGTTCATCATTAAGTGTGTGTATTGCATGGGCACATGCTTTAGGTTTAACTTTTATATCGGTTTTATGTTGTATGATTCTTTGTTTCAAATTTTGGGATGTTTGGCCAATATATGAACGATCATAATCTAAACAATTAATTTATAAATTACATTTTTTTGTTGCAATTGATTGGTTTTGTCTTTAAGTTTGGAAAAAAATTTATTTATTGAATTTATGTTTTTTTTAGCAATGTTGATATTAAGGTTTTTAAAAAATACACTTCATACATACACACACACACACACACACCTACAAACCCACTCCTTCTGTGTCTCTTTCTCTCTCTTTCTCTCTCTCTCACACACACACACATCAATCACACACACACACACACACACACACACACCTACAAACCCACTCCTTCTGTGTCTCTTTCTCTCTCTCTCACACACACACACACATCAATCACACACACACACACACACACACACACACACACACACATACACACACAGACACAAAATATATACTCACAATACACAAAACACCAAACAAAATGATACATTCAATATTCACCCACCTCCTAATATAAACATACACATGAAGACGCTATTATGTGTATCATATTAAAAATTTAAAAAAAAATTAGTATATACATAACATACATACACACATGCAAATTAAACAAAAAGATCAAGATATATATATATATATATATAATATATATATATATATATATATATATATTCTTATGCTGCCCCCACACTCTTTCTTTGTGTTGCGCGCCTTTTTTTAATTAATTTTATGATTTTATATGATGTGCAAATACTTATTTCACTCCACGTATTTTAGCAACGTTTGGTTGGTTAATTAAATCAAAATTGTTTTGAATATGCCTCGACTATATGAACTCTTTCTTCTCAGGGTATCCACCTACTTACCGTGGGTTCACTGGTGAGTAGGTGTGCAATGCCCAACCAAACTGCACTATCTTTTGTTTTAGTACCTGTTTTTAGAATTTAGTTTTGTATATGCCAAATATCATATGATCAACGTAGCCTTGTGCCAAATTAATTAATACCACAAAATTTATGACTTTGACGTTATAAGATAATTCACAGTACTCACCTGGATTATACGTCGTTAGTGGCCTCTCTTAATGCTGGCTCAAAATCCTGTTCGCCGTATGCGCCTTCACAAGGTTTCACTCTCACTTTGAACTGCCGTCTAGCCTCCAGGTAACTTTTCTGTAATTTTGCTGCGCCCAAATCTAAAATAAATATAACCCGAATTTAGGATTTAGAATGCCCTTTTTGTCTACTTCCCCTGCGCTAATTCTTCCGTAGTAATTTCTTCCTTGAATTGTACACTTCCGCTTGCTGTTCTTACGCTGCTTTCTAATTTTGCTCCTCTTGTTCTAAATTAATACGTCCGCCTTTAATCCACACTTCCCAAATCTATCCTCGTTCCTGTTTACCACTCAATCCAAATCTATCTTCGTTCCTGTTTAAAACCACTCAATGCCCCGCTACATATAAATCCATATCCAAATCAATCCTAATATTCTTCCTTCTTAAAATTCCTATCCGATGCCTTCTACCTTTATCAATATCGTTCCAAATCTATCTTACTTTCCGCCGGTTCGCTGTCGCACTAATCCCAATCTTCACTTTTTCTCGTCGCCGCTATTAATTATCTATTCACTGATGCTTCTCTTTACTTTTCTTTTAAAATCAAACTCGTATAATTCCAACACATTTATTTACTCTTCAAAAATATTTAAACAATTTAGCGCAGTTTTATAAATACGTCTTTACACCAAAATAATTCGAAATCGACTCCCTTTGTTTACTATCCTAGGTGATAATTACAACATATTCTGCCTACTTTATCACATATTATATAAATAAAAACATCCAATAACATTTTATCACTGAGTTTGTGTCACAAATACCTTCAATGTTGTCCTTTTGCACTTTCCTAGTTTATACATAATATTCTATCATTGGTCCTAAATAATTCACAACCCTTCAATCACATTTGACACTGCTATTACTTATAATTTTGAGATTACATGTTTGTCCAAAAGTTTATTCTATTAAAATAAAAGCCAAAATAATTCACACATGAACCTGGATCTGCGTGGTTAATAGTGGACATCCATAGACGCATCCGGTTTTCGGATGGTAAATGTACGTTCAATGGCCTATTAAATTATAACTCAGTATAAAACCTTGAGCACTGTGTATTTTATCACGTCATCAAGTCATTATAATTTACCTCTTGGCACTTACATTTCAACTAACATTTTAAATACTTTAGCGTATGTAAAGTACGGCAAACATACATTTTTAAATTACGGGATCTGATATATGGATCATTTTATTTGGCATACACTACCTTCTACTCAAAACAACCCTTAGAACCATTGTAGCTTCTACTGACATTACAATATATATATATATATATATATATATATATATAAATCATTTAATCAAAATTGACTTTTACTTCTATCAAACCAATATTTTATTTCATCAATTTTTTTTTATATATACACATTATTTCTTTTTAATTATTAAAGAAAATTGTTCTAAAAATTCTTCAAAATAAGCTAATGTAAATACCTTCACTGTAAGTAGTTATTTTATTTACTTTAGCAGTTTGTTAAAAGTTTGTACATTTTAGTTATTGCCTGTGATCAAGCATAAAATTATATGCAAAAATTTAGGCCATAAAAAACAGTTTTCTTTATTACCAGCCGACCTAAAACCTGCTAATTTCAACACAATCGTATATATATATATATATATATATATATATATATTAATATATATCTGTGTTTTTCTATATTTATTTGGGCCTTTTTTGTATTAATATTTATTTAATAAATGGATAAATGTAACTTGGTTGTGAACCAATAATATATATGTGTCACGGCTTTTTAAAACTCTTAACTCAGGATTAAATGAATTTAAAAGTTATAATATGCAAACAGTGTGGGTACAAAACCGTATGCCTATATCTTAACCACTGCCAGATAACGCACCCTCTAGTTAATTTTAAATATACTTGCTATAGATTTGGGTGTGACCTTTACTACCAATTTTATTCAGAAAGTAAACAAAGATTAGAATGCTTAACTTTTCATAAAAAATTTTTAGATTTCAATGAATACTAGGTGTTACAATTATAAAAACTAATTTATTTTATACCTGCAATTCCACTGAAGTCCGCCTGTGTTTACAAGAATGGACCCTTGACTGCCTACAAACCACCAACTTGGATGTGCACAATACCTGTTAAAATAAGTTTTAATATTTGGTATTTAAAATTTCACGCTTTAATTTCAGGCTTTATGAATACTAAAAGGATGTTATAAAGAAAAATGATACTCAGAATCGCCGATCTAACTATGACTCGTTCAAATCACTACCACGGCTGGTACATTGTTCACAATAATGGAATCCTCTGGAAATATTTGTAGCTCTCGGTACTTCAATTCATCTCAGCTTGGAAGCTGTACACATTTCACGGGGCTGGAGCAAATAATCTTCTGTGCTTCTAATGGTTGTATAAACCTTTTAAACTTACTACCCGTTGCACAAGGCCTCATAAATTCACAATGACTACTCTTTCAACTAACTTCAGCTTTTAATACTTTAATAAAATACGAGAGCACGTAAAACACATCTATTCTTTTTAATACCAATTTTTACAAGTCCTTATTTATTGTTACCTTATCACCTAGGAGATCTCTTTAAAAATTCATATTTGCCTACTATCTATAAAGTTCTTAAAATTACACTCCTTGATCAATTATCACAAACATATCTAATAACTCTTTCAAAACATTTCATTTTGATCACTTTGGTCATATTTTCCATTGGTTACATTTTGTTTACAATTTTTCATTAAACTTACATTTATTTCTAACACCACATACCAAATGAATTATGTTTCAGGTATTATGGTACCTATTACTTATAAGAACAATAGTGTCCATTCAAATAGTGAACATACATGTGCAATACAGTAAACAAACATTATTTTTGCATCTTATAACTCCTTATTTCTACGAAAACATGCTAAATGACTTATTTTCAGATATTATGGTACGTCTTACTTTTAAAAAACAGTAGTATCTATTCAAATAGTAAACATACATTAAATACAATCAACAGAAGCTTATTCAAATGGAATTACGTTTCATTTTTATAAATAAAATTACTTAAACACCTATTTGAAATCTCAAAAAGCTCTATCACACTGAAATAGCATTGGATATAAGTTCAGCAATTAATTATTCTACGATCTTGTTTATCATTAGTTTTAAATTAGATATTTTATGAATATGAGTGGTAAATAAGTGCGTCTAACTTTGGATATTACATAGAACATTACATAACAATATATATATATATATATATTACTCAAATTTAGACCAGGGTAGAAAATTAATTAACGACATCAAATAATTTTAATCACCGTGTATAAGGAAGCTTTGGGAAAAAGTACGCGTAATTAAAATGCCTAGTGTGAAGATTTAAATCATTCAATTAGAATGTAGGGTTTGTATAGAATTTTATTAGATAATACGCGTTAGTAAACCGTGGAGCATAAAAATTTACTCGTTTCATTAAAAATAAGAGATTTAAATTATTCACTAGACGCCTTCTATAAAAAGAAGCAGAATTAAAATGCTCAACGTGTATTTAATTTAATTGTTCCAAGAAACAAATAGAAATTACGTGCAAAATTTATATTAATTAATTCAATTTTTAAGTAATGGGTATTAAACAAAGTATACAAATAATAATTTAATATTTAATTAGTATTCGCTAAAAATTAAAGGGTAGAAGTCAATGCTATTCATTATTATTTAATTGGAGTTAATTGAACCATTATTAATAATATAATAAGCATAAAAGCCTGTGAAAATCCAAGGTTAAAATACCATGAAATAAAGTTTTGAGAATTATGTTAAAACGTTCACACACCTGCGTATTTTTAAAAGTCAATTTCAGTTTAATTTGTTTGGATAAACATGAAAATTCTGCGTATATTGCAAACGGTCGGATAAACCGTAGCTTATATTAACGGGAAGGTTAGATGTGGGGTTATTTAACTCAAGTAAGTCACGTACGAATCCACGTGGATTGAAATAGCCCATAATACAGAATATTGATTTGTACCACTCAGATCAAGGTAGAAAAGGAAGGATAAAATGCTTCAAGCAGAGACACTAATAATTAAAGGCGTGATTTGTGTAGCGTCACGAGGGCTACGATTGGTTGTAATAAGATGCAGATATGAGAGGTGTAAACGTAACGATTTCTATACAAAATTAATTGGTTATTCTCGGACGTGTTTGCGAGCCGTGTGAAAATTTCTTAGATTTTCAACTGGCGCGAGTGCAAATTTTGTAGAATCGCGTGCCGAGCTATCGAAAAGGGAACAGAGAATGCGAAATTCTAAAAATTGTCCGTTGAGGGACAAAACCGACGGGCTGGCTAGCCATTATATATACCCGTGTTAATATGAGTTTCGCTCTCTTAGATTTTCGATTTTTATTCAATACTTTAAACAGTTTTGCTCTTTATTTTTGATGTTATACCATACTTCAAGCAGAATACGTGCTACGATTCAAATTATTATGCTTTAGTGCACCTACGGAAGATAGATAAGGTAATAAAGTCTAGTTATATTTGCGGGTGTTACTGTGCCAATTATTCCAATTAGTAGCGATGAATAGATACATTGAAGTATGCAGTTTTTAGTATAGCGTGAACGAATTATGAATTGCTTTGCTATTTTTCGGTAGTGAGTAAATCAAATGTTATTAGTAAACGTGATTGGATCTACAAACAAGATTTAGATATTCATAGATGCGTTCCTGAGAAGCCCTGAAACTTTTTAAACGAATGGTGTTGTAGATGAATTTTAAAAGGCGACCAGGAATCTGAGGACGGAAACATAACCCAGTTGGAATGGTAAAATTAGCATGGACGATGTACATTGAAGTCACGAGTGCAGTAACCTTCAGGTAAATTATACAATTTTGTTTGAACTTTGATGTTTTGGTGTGTGTTGGATATCTTTATAATTTATTTGATAAAAAATGGACAGTAGTGAATTTGTATAAACAACAACTTTTAATTTTAAGGTAAAATTTTCTTGTTTAAGTAAAAAGGAGTATTTAGCAGTTTATGTTTTGATTATGATGAAAATTTGGGTCTGTCTTTGAGCTCAATTAGACTAACCTGTTTAATTAACGTAAAGGGGTGGAAGATGCTCCCTTTTATTCAGACTCAGGTCTGCAAATATTGTTAAATTAATTAGTAGGCATCCTACAAGGATTTTAATTCTGGATGCAAATTAAAATGATAACAAATTTAATCTTGAAATTTTATGATACTGAAATTTATGCTGAATTTTAATTTTGAAATTTTAATGTATTGTGAATATTGATGTAAATAGAGTTAACGTTGATGTTTGTGGTAGGAATGTGTTTGTTTTTTTATGAATGAGGATGAAAGTTATCTAGGGGAGCAGCCGAGGCGGAAAGAGTAAAGAGGCGATTATCAGAAGAGATTCAACAGGGCGAGAATCACAGTAAATCTTGGTGCCCAGTTCGAGTGGCGCGAATATTTTTTTTTACTCTGGTGAGGCCTTTTGTAGGTTTGCGGAAAAAAATTTATTAGGTAAAGTGGCCAAGAGAAATTGCTGGAAATTATTTTTAAGTTTCAATTTCTACCGCAAGAGGGAGTATTTGCTAAGGTCAACAACAAAATTCAATTTTTCTCCCAAAATTTAGGCACAAGGTATTATGCTCAAAACGCGAATAGGCAGTTATCTTTATTATTCACAACTTTTATTTGAAACTTTTTTCTGTAGATCGCACAAGGACAGCTGCAAGACCTGGTGAATTGGTTTACATGTAAATAGGGTTATCTCACAATGCCCATGTTGGAATTTAAGAATCTTAGAATCGTTTGAAAGATAATTTCTCAGGGATCAAGAAAAACGACTAAATTGATTTTTCTAATGTTTTCTAAATATGTTAGAGGGCGCTTTTTCCAATCATACCAGTTTTTGTTCATTTACTTAAAAAAATTAAATGGAAAGACATATTTATCAAAGTGGAATTGAATGAAGGGTAAAAACAAAGATTTTGGTGAATATCGCACCTCGATATCTTTAATGGTTCTTAAGATATTGCAAAAAGCGTATTCATATTAAAAAATATGTACTTCCTTGAATTTTGGATTAAATAGCGTTTTGAATTATTTAGTTATTCTTCATTTTAGACAAAAGGAAATACAGAATTGTGATTTTTGCTTACATACATTATTACGCTAACAGAGTCTCAAAAATAATTACAAACAACGTTGTCTTTCCTTGTAGTCGATTAAACATTAATAATAATAATAATAATAAATCTGAGGAAAATGCGGGTGGGATTACATTAGCATGATTGTCTATGAAAATGTTGTATTTTCAATGGCTAATGTTGTAGCCCTAAGAAAAGACCGTTTTTGGTTACCAGTTTTAGTCAACTGGTAAAACTAAATACATATTTAACGCACACAAACAAAACAAAAGAGTTTTTGGACAAGCGTCCGAGAGAAGGTAGAGAATTGTCCCTGTTAAGCACAGATCGGTCTGTAGGACCACCTGCTATATTAATCAGACAAGTTAAGATACATCATAAGTTACAAAATTACTAGACTCTTAATGAGAACTAGTGCAATCATTTTCCTAACGAGTGCATCCACTGCGGTAAGAAAATCAGACAAAAGTTGAAACAACAACTTAAAAGTATCACTACAGATACCTTCGCACAAAAACCAACTATTGCAAAGTAATTTTTAAAAACGGTAACGCCATAAACACACAAGAATGCCTAACTATAAGCCGTTAAATACAAACATACTGTCCCAATATGCTAAAACAATTGAGAGTTCGATAAGATATCAATAAAAAGCGATAGCACCTCACCACGAAGTTCAATAAAAAACAACAAAAAAAATGTTTATATGTTATGATGACTTAGTAAAAGGAGAAACAAGTAATGATATAGGATAAAGTGGGCGACTGTAATAATTCAGAAGAAAAATTCATGGAATAGAAAATCTTAGTTTTCGCAACTGCGAATATGGACTATTTCTTACAATGGCATAGGCCGCGTCTCCTATGTGAGCCCAAAGGAAAAAGCATCCACTCAAAACATCAGCTAAAACCAATCATAAGAATTCAATGAGTTATTGCAACCAAAGTTACGACAATCACCACAAAATTGAACAATCTAAGATAAATGCTGAAAACAAAATAATCTGGTGTAGAAAGGGTGCTAGGATTAATTAAATGAAGCGACAGGGGAATCTAGATAGTAAACAGATATGTTGCTAACAATAAATTCAAGAAGAAGTCAGCAGGTAGTAAAAAGATAGCTAGTTTAAGGTAAATAAGTCAAACGTGTAGAAGGTTAGTGCTGTATAAGAAAAGAAATGGCTAAATAAAGTTAACTAACTCATAGTAGGGACAGAAACATTAGGTAAATCGATAAAGAAATGAAACGTGAAAAATTTTGGATGTACGTAAAGCTTAAGTGATTTTAAAGATATTCTCATTCCACCTAGTGTGGTCTGAATCAATATATGAAGAGATAGCAGTAATTAAGACTCAATTTACTGATAAAATTGTTGAAGAACAAGAAAAAATATCTTACAACGCATATAGTTGCTAGGGTGACGAGCCCTCCTTTGAGCTTTACCTGGACTAATAAAGAAAAACTTCAATACCATCCTGAAAAATGATTCACAAATTTCTAGAGCGACTAACTTACCACGAGTCTCGTCTAGACTTATGTAATGCTGAGCGACCAACCCTTCATGAGTCTCGTCTAGACTAACATATTGCTGAGCGACCAACTTTGACGACAAGTCTCGCCTAGACCAAATAGATTTTAAAATGCTGCGTTGCAATATCGATATAATATAAAAATATAAAAATATAATAATATAAAAATATGCTATCAACACAAAATCATGTTTGCTACACAAAACAATATTTTAACGAATCATGTATAGGAAAAACAGTATTCCAAATTATTAAAATATTGCTTTTATATCGAGGAATTTATCAACCACCATCGTAGCTAAAGGGGATCGTAAATGATCTTAAATACAAAACATTATCAACAACCTCATTATTGTAGTGTTTAAGGAAGCAGATATAACGAAATCAAGTTGACTATAGTGTTTTAGAAGGTATACGTATATCAAGGTAAAAATTCGGTTAATTACGTAAGTTATATTTAGGGACAAAGTTTTCTTTAAGGCATTCGTAACTTATAGTTGATTATTTAGATTTGTAAGGGAACACTGTAAAATTATGGTAAGATAAGATAGTATATGAGTTATCTAAGCAACGGTTTTTAATAAGTTAACCCAGAAAACAGGTTACAATAAACTAAGAAAAATTTCAGGATTCAAATATTTATTTTAACTAAACTTAGTGTCATTTTAGGGGATTTTTTCCTTTTTTAATCATAATGAATGTTAAATAAAAGCTTTTTATCTATAACTAGAATACTTACATAAAGAATTATTTAATCCAAACACACGTTAAAGTTAGGTTAAGGTAATTTGCTAAACATATTTGAAAGGCATATGCTTTAGTTTCATTAGATTAGGTAATTATTTAAAAGAATTTAGAATATAAATACACTGTTTTTATAAGGGAAAATATCAATTAACTAAATTTGAAATAACATATATGAAGTATACAATTACTGTTTCAACATGGCTGACTAAATGCTCAGATTGACATTTCAGCTGCATTTAATGTCATGGATGTTGCCACATGCAATGTTGCCAGATTATATTTCTTCTATTTAAAAGCCATTACAAATTTTAAAAAATTATTTTGTATTATTATTTGAGCGAACAAGACCCAATTTCTACAAATATATTCAAAACTAACCCTTATAAGATAGACAAGAGATGAGGACTAATTTTCAACACAACGTTTTGGGCGTCACTGTTATAGTTCCGCGCGACCACTATGAGCCACTACGACAGTTGGCAACACATACTAACTACGTACACAATATTGCACAACAAGATATTAGGTCATAATATCATTATCACTCTCAGAGCTAAAATAGCCTCCCGTGTTTCCATGTTTTGCCTAAACCCAAATTGATCTTCTAGTATTTCTTCAGCTCGTTTTTCCATTTTATCGCTCAAAACTTTTAATTTTCCTAAAATGTGGAAAACATCTTAAACTGTCCAGTTTTAAAGGAAGGTGATTCTAGTAACATTATAAACTACCGTCCAATATCCATCTTGTCGAACTTTGCTAAAGTTTTTGAGATGACTATCTTCAATCACATGTACTTTGCCATTGAACACACCATTTCTCCATTCCAACATGGATTTTTCTCCAAGAGATCGACAACAACTAACCTTGTTCATTTGACACAAGTCATCTCAGATATATTGGATGATAATGGACAAGTGGATGTTGTTTATACATATATAGTTAAAACTTTCGATCATATTAGCCATGATACTTTGTTACACAAACTAGGTGCAATTGGCGTTAGTTCACTGTTGCTTATGTTTTTTGCCTCTTATTTAATAGACCGCATTTAATTTGTTTCGTATAATGGTTTTAAGGTTGTACCTTTAGCCCTACTTCAGGTGTACCACAAGGCTCCAATTTGGGTCCTCATATTTTTCATTTTCTTTAATGACATCACTGAGAGTATCACCTGTGGCAAGCTGTTGTATGCTGATGATCTAAAATTGTTTTTTCCAATAAAGAAGTTACTTGACTGTCAACATTTATAACTTCAGATTGATCATTTGGCTGAGTGGTGCCAGCGAAATTTGCTCAACCTTAATTTTAATAAGTGGCATGTCATTACTTATACAAGAACACTGAAACCAGCACTATACATGTATCATGTGGGAATGCATATCATATTAAGACGCAATATGATCAGAGACCTCGGGTTCATTATAAGAAATTGCAGAACATTTACAAATATTGACGCTTTGAAATCAATTTACCTGGCACTGGTCAGGTCAAAACTTGAGTATTGCAGTATTGTGTGGTCTTCTTTATATAAGTACCACAAAATCTTAATTGAATCGGTTCAGAGAAAATTTCTTAAGTTCTTATATCCGAGAATTGAGGGGGTTTATCCACATCTGGGTTATAGCCAGAAAATGCTATTAGACATGTTTCAATTGTCTGATCTAGAATCTCGCAGGAATGCTGCTGGCCTGACTTTCTTATACCAATTACTCCATAATTATGTAGACTCTGCCGAATTACTTGCCTGTATAAAATTGTTGGTTCCGCGTTCTGAGTCAAGGCATACACGTTTATCCTTTTTGCTTACTGCCAGAACTAATTTGCTGCTGAAATCGCCATTGTATGTGATATGCTCAAGCTACAGCTGTATAAGTGACCAATGTGATATAAATGTAAACTCCTTAAAGAGTATTCTGAATATTGTAAAAAGCTCAAGTAACTACTGTTAATTTATTTTTTTGAATAATTTTCTTTTTTTAGGTTTTTTATAATATCTAGTGTTTTATTGTTTCCTATGATTAGGATATTTATCTGTTGGACATGTAATGTATAAATATAAATTAAAACAGTTTCGTTTCCTTTGTCTTCACTAAGCGGACTGACTCACGGTCGCGCCACTAGCCTTTTATACTTCAATTACTGCCATCTAGAAGTAAGTAGAATACAGCATAACTTTTTCAAAACAACGAGATTATTCGAAAGTACTACAAGCGTTATCTGTTAGCGATAGAGAGTACTACCGCTACCTATTTTCACATTTGACCACCAGGTGGCATCAAGTGTTGTAACAATAAAGTACAGTTAGTACACAATAATAATTGAACTAGTGCACAGCGTACACTCACTCAGGGCGCGTACTTGGCAACTAGTCTAAAAAACTATACATAATTGCAGGAAAATTAAAACAGTTTTGGCCTTTGAAACTTACAAATAATCAGTATGGGGCTAAGGCTGGAAAGTTTGGAGACTACTGGGCTAAGCCGTCAATTTTAAATTTTTTTGGAAAAGAACAATTGTTATAACCCCGCGGTCGCGTGTTCAGAGCTACTACCACAGTTGGCAACACTAGTACTATCCACGTTCACATTATTGCACAACAAAGATATTATGATATAATTACGTGTCAAATTGTATTACATGCCAAATACGTTACAATGATACAAGTTTCACCTTAAGAACATAAAAAGTACTCACTTAAAAATGTGGAACGCTTCACGAATTTGCGTGTCATCCTTGCGCAGGGTCCATGCTAATTTTCGGGTATCTCGTCTGTTGGTAGACGTTTGGTGTGGGTTACGTCATGCCCTCGTTGAAACCAGATTTAGCGTCTTCCCTCTTCTTCTGTTTGTAAGCAGGACGAAGGAATAAAGGTGAAGGCAACGATAAGGCAAGATAAGGAAAAAACCTACATTCTGAAAGAGAAAAGACAAAAGAACAACACAGGCAAACGTCACCGTTCGACGTCTCGGTGGCTAATAATGTTGTGTCACACACCGCGCACTTGTACCATTTACTCCGCGTCTGCGCATTCTTTTGCGCCGACGCAACTGTCCGGGATGGCGGAAATTTAACAAGTTTATTTTAAAAATAATGGCGGAATTCACTCACAAATTTAAAAGTGTACATGCCCAAATTTGGAATGTAACACAATTTTGAATGCAAGCAAGAATAACAAAAAAAGTATTCAAGAGGTTAGATAATGGCACAAATAAAAATTTAACGTAACTTATATAAGTAATTTTTAATGTAAACAAATGGCTTGAATAAAAGTGGCAACGAATTAAAATTTGCCAACGTAACAGGAAACCTTTGTCCGCAGGTAGAAAAGAATAAGGATATGCTTTTGTATCGGTATAGGTGTGAGGTCATTTATGACGAAAGTTGGTTCTGAAATTGCAAATGCTATACCATTCTAGAATTGTTTTAATTGAAATTACTATACATTTCCCCAAAAGAAGTGTCAACTATATTATTGCATTATTTGGTAAATGATAATGTAGTCTAGCATAATCGTATGTTGAAAAAGTTAATTTTTTGAAAAAATGTGTTTGGTGTGCATAGTTTTTTTAAATTACAGACCATCCAACTTACCAGCAAAGACACTTGAAGTAGATGAACGGCATCGAAAAGAGTATAAAGCTATAGTAGCTGCTGCTAAAAAGAAGGAAGCTCAAAATTCGGCTGCTAAACAAAACCAGCACAAACTACAACTTCAGCAAGAAGAACAACTGGCAGCTGCTACTAAACATTTTGCTAATATAGTATTACCTAACTGGGAAACCATGTAAGTTGCTTACTACTTATCGAAAACAGCAAACATGAGTGTTTTAGGCACAATACGAGAAAAACGAAAGATTTATGGTGGCAGAGTCTTCCATCAAGTGTTCGCGTTAGGGTCTGGCAAATGGCAATTGGAAATGATTTAAATTTAACACAACAGTTGTATGAAATATGTTTACAACGTACACAAACTCGGTTGAACAGTCCAGAACCATCTTTTACATCCGACTTAGATCAAGAAAGCAGTATGGATGTTATACAGCTAGATATTTCAAGGACGTTTCCGCATTTGTGTATCTTTCAGGAAGGCGGGCCATATTCAGATGTACTACATTCACTTCTTGCTGCATATGTTTGTTACAGACCCGATGTCGGTTATGTTCAAGGAATGTCTTTTATAGCTGCTATATTAATTTTAAACATGGAGGAAATAGATGCATTTTTATGTTTTGCTAATCTCTTAAATAGACCGTTACATCTGGCTGCTTTTACATTAAATCAGATGCAAATGCAAGCTTAGTATAATGCCTATAACGAAATTTTTAGTTCCAACTTAATCAAGCTTTACAATCATTTTCCAAAATCTGGATTGACACCAGATTTATATTTGCTAGATTGGATTTACACTATTTTCGCAAAAGCCATGCCGCTCGATGTTGCTTGCCGAGTATGGGATGTTTTTCTCAGAGATGGTGACGAATTTTTATTTAGAACTGCTTTAGGTATACAATCTCTATAGCTAATGGGCATTTATTTTGTAATGAGTTTTTTTTGCAGGAATTTTACACTTACATCAAGATCTGTTAATGGGCATGGATTTTTTACATGGTGCTCAATTTCTGACTCGACTCCCAGACGATTTGTGCTCAGATCAGTTGTTTAAAAGTATACAAGTAATTTGTACAAGTATTGGCAAGCAAAGCTTTAGTCAAATTGTGGAAAGGTGTAAATCATCAGAGTTATAATATTTTTCAATTTTAATTGTAAATACATGTATGTACGTGTTCGTTGACTGAACCTCGAATTTTACTTTTTATCATAGGTATAAAAGTACATTTGTTTCCATGACAAAATGTAATCTGATTATTTTAAAAACGAATATTTTTATACAATTTCCATTTCCGTCCGTTGTCGATATTTTGAAGTTGTAGTAATCGAATGCGTTACTCAAACATAGTTTGTTGAAATTTACTGTTAGTAACTTTTAAATTTTATTAATTTTATTTAATGTAATTGTTTCACTATTAATTAAGGCTGTGTAATACATTATTTTTGGGTACTCGAATGAAAACTCATGTTACATTGTATAGTGTATGAAAATTATAAAGATTAGAAAACTCATAATAAATATCTATATTTTGTTTATACTTTTATACTTTATTTTAAATTAACTTTACTTGCTTATTTTTGCATACATTTTATAAGTTAATTACTCAATTTTGTATATGATGCATAGTGCCCTTTATTACGTTTTATCCGCAATGGCAATGAATTCATAACTCTAGGCGTAATTTATTATACACCCAATTTGGTTGCAATTATTGCTGTCAAACGGGTCAAGTTAACAATGTACAAATTAGCCAGAGGTTTATCTTTTTTGGCTGGAGCCAAAGGCACCCTCTGCTTGTCTTTAGGGCATCAGGGAGGCTTAGAATTAGTGTCCTTTATATTTAACCAAAACCTGACGACAAATTGAGTGCACCTACTCTTTTGCAGAACACCCTGAATTAACGCATACCCACATTCAATACTTCGAGATAGTTCGATAGATAGTTAAGTCTCATATCTTAAAACGTGTTAGCCTGTCTTTGTGTTAAAGTTGAGAGGTGCGAATCGATTGCTAATCGGGATGTGCATCCGAGGGGTTCGCTGTTTGAGGTGCTGGTGGGTCAGGGTGGGTGGAGAATTTTTGCATGCATACCATAAGCTAGTATTTATCTCGAAAATCCCAATAATAAGGGATTTCCTGAAGAAGATTAATTTGCAGCGACATATTCGCTTACGTGTTAAAAAGGCTAGGATCCCTCGAAATTTTCCGATCTCAAAAACCGAATGAGCTGCGCGATGAGGTCCACAACAGATCGGTTAGTGCTGTTACATGCCAAATTGTCATAAAGTTGGAAAGGGGGAGGGCATGAACAAACGAGGTAAGTCTGCTCCTAGGAGTAAACTATACCGCGGCTCGGCTGGCTAGTCGCGATGGGCGTGGGTCGAAGGGGAGGGGATTGGAAATAATATTATATTGCCGTTAGTCTTAGGTCAGGGCAATATGAGGGCACCACCCTTATCTTATTCGAGTTCCGCCTAAAATGGCACGGATTCCTAGTCCTTCAGAGAAGCCTACAAGATGAGGGAAAACTCGACTTCTTCAGACAAGAACCCGGATAAGTCCTACCTGGCCGTGAAAATGTTTTAATTCTACAATTGTGCCAAGCTGATTGCAGTTCCCGGTCTTCGTACTTTATATGCACTCTACTTCCGGTTGAAATATCTAAGGTAGTAAGTCGGTCTTACCTATAAATTCCTTAGGTAACTAAGGTTTCCACAAAACTATCTATATAAAAAATAAAGGTAACTGAATTCCTGTTAACAAATAAATATGACTTGTCAAAATTTAGTTTCATGGATTAATTATAACTATACAGAAATTATGCAAAGCACGGTTCCTCTGATTTAAGCACTCACATGCGTTAATTTATTAATAAGTAACCTCTCCTTAATATCTTATTTATTAAATGACTATCTTGGATTTAATTACGGTCAACAGTATGGATAAATACATATATATTGACATCGAGAAAATTCTTAACTTATGCCCTAGAGGATCCTCGTGCTAATCGAATTATACACTACTAACTAGATAATTGAAATTAAATCAAGGCGTAACTTTAAAATTTCATTTCATACGCTACAAGAAGTAACGTCGAACAATGTATAAACAGTTTGGTATTTAAATAAAACAAATTACTCACAGTTTACTGGTATAGCTACCACAGGAATTCAGCCCGCGGTTCCTCTGATGTTTTTGGTTGGTGCGTCAAGTTCCAGGATAGCGACATCGGCAAGCGGCTCTTTTAATTCAACAGTGAAGTCAGTGATATGTGCGGAAAACTGAATTTGGATACGATCACACGAAGAATCTGTTCATCCCACTAATAACTACTAATTGGATGAGTCACTAATCACGACCACCTTTCTAAAACAATCTAAGCTCACTCGAAACTCACTACTAGCTAAAACATTAAACTAAACGTAAAACTAATTTCGTATTTAACAAGTCAGTGTTCTTTGGGTCGGGGTTTACACTATATGGTTTCGCGGCTCAACACGAACTATCAATTTACGAAATCTCTAATCCGTCCTATCTAAAATAAAATAGGATCGTTCGGTTATAACAAAACCTATTTTGTCACAGCGCTACAAATCCTTCAAAACTATTGAAGTGTTAATTGCGTTCGAAGAAAACTGACCTTCGACACGAATTGTTACATTAGCCCCGCGCGTGACTTAGTTTCACTTCTCGTCTCGTGATCAACTCCCGAGTCTTCACATCTTATTCCTTTGAGTACCCAACGAACACTGCTCGTCGCATAATTTTTATTCACCATTTCAGATCATCCCTTTACTCTTCTAGTAAATGAACGGGGGTGTAACGGTGTTGCCAACTAACTCTATTGTACATTATCACGCCTGTACCATGAAGCAGGCACGTGATACATGCTTTGTCCCTTGGGGCTAATTCTTGGAAGCACCTAACATCTGCTGTAGCAGGAATGTGAACGTCAAAGCTTGTCTATACAAAACAAGTTGTTAAGGAACGAATATACATGAATATAACGACTGCTTAAATGTGGATTCTTTGAAATGATGCATATACCTGATGGGGTTTCGACTACCGGACTTACTAAGAATACGCTAAATTAATTTAAAACTACCAACCCTTGGTTTTCCCCTTGAGAATTACAATGTAATTTTCTTACCTTTCTAAAATATGGATTTTAAAATGAAAATATGCGAGATGGTTAATTTGTATTTACAAAGATAAAACCGCAGGTTACAGTGCTAGTACGGAAGAGAAGGAAGATTGGGTTGGTTTCCAAAATTCGTATCCCGTCTCTAAAAAATAGCTAATATATACCAATAAACACTATTCCTATCCTAAAACCTGAATTATTAACAGTTTGCGAGCAGCAACTACAGTATTTTTTTAAAACATTTATTAAAATTTGTGTAATTATTTAGAGAAACATCAAAAACAGCTTACAAATACTGCCGTAGACGAACGATTAAGTACAATCAAAATCTATGATGACATACTTTTTTTCTAATTTCTATAATTTAAACTTATAAAATGTCTAATATGTGTTATTAGTAACGATAATTGATTATTATTATACGAAAGCATCACTTTTTAATATACGCGGGTAATTTTTTCAGGAAATAATTAAATATTAAATTTCACGTTACTTTACGAAGATATCCTAGCGATTACAATATAGCATGATTTGTTCCGAAAACACTATATTTCTTATGTGGCGTTATGCAAAGCAAGTATACAACAGACGGCATTTCGATAAACATCAGCTAGGTATTGCAAAGTTAACAGCCCTGGCTACCATTTGTAACTTAAGTGGTTTGATGTCCAGTAAATTTTTTTTATTTTATGTTGCTTTTTTAAACAGGCAATAGCATTTATTCAACAATATGCATAAAATAAACCAACACATTTTTTCATATGCTTCAGTGCGGTCTACAATCTCTAAATGTAAATTATATTTACTCAAAACCATTTGCAATGTTTTACTTTTCTGATATTTTTCAAATTGCAGAAACGTATTTGTCTATGTGTATATAAACTAAAAATCGTTTAATATTTTACAATCTAAAAACCCAAACGTGCGGAGCGTCAGAACCAACAACAGGTCAATTTGTGTTGATGCGAGAGAAAAGGAGATCTAGTTGGTTTCCAAAATTGGTATACGATCCCTAAATCCCTAAATTATTCACCGTAGGTACTATAGATTTCTTTAAAACTTTTATTGAAATTATTGTAATTTATTTGAGAAATTTCAAAAGCAGGTTACGAAGATCAGCATAGAAGGACGAGTAAGTACTACCTAAATCTCTGTTGACACACTTCTTTTACAAATTTCTAAAATTATAGTTTGTAAATTATCTAATATTTCTTTATACTGCTGATAATTAATTCTGATTATAAAAAAGTATCGCACATTAATATATGCGGTCTATTTTTTAAAAAAACATTTTGACCTTAATGAACGAATACACCCGAATCCTTACAAATCTACGTGATTTAGTCAGAAAATGCTATGTTTCTTATAAGGCGTTCATTACTCCAATTATACAACCAACGGCTTTGCGACAACAAGGCAATTTGGTTTCGTAAGGCTAACACTTCCGTCTACCATTAGTAACCTCAGTGATTCTATGTCCAACTAAATTTACTTTTTTTCATTTTATGTTGATTTTTTAAACATTAACAAACGAAATAGAATATGTTAATTATTCCTCATTTGCATTAAAAAACCTAATTAACATCATGTACATTGTCACCATGTTTGAATTTTAATTTGTGTTACATGCCAAACTGGCCATGTATCAATGTTTTATGTTAAGAGATACTTTGTAGGTTAATTGCTGCGTATTTTTGAAATGATACTCTAATTTCAGCCGTTGGTGACGGTTGAGTCTGCGCAAAAGGGATGCGGGAGTGCATGAGTCGAGGAAGCGGAATTAAGTAACTTGACATGGACGAAGTAACAAGTGTGGAAGTGAGGTGTAGTTTTTAAAAAGAAGAATATGTAGTTTCCTTTTATCTTACCTTATCGTACCCACTACCTATTTCCTTCCAATCCCCTACAGAAGCAATAAGAAGATCCTCAACGGATAATAATTTGATGTTCAATCTGGCGTAACTACGACAACCCTCCCACGAGGTGGATCCTGAGATGAGATTCCGAGATATACATATCACGTAAGTAATTTGAACATTACCTAAAATATGCATGTAAATTGATATAGACATTGCGATTGCATCATCCGGTAAGAACGTGGTCTGTATAGGTTATATAATGGCGTTAGAGCTATCCGCGAAAATTGTAATAATGACGCCCAACGTGGTTAGCTCTATCGCCGTTATATAGCCTATACAAACCACGTTTTTACCAAATGATGCAATCGCAATGTTAATTTACATGCACATTTTAGGTAATGTTCAAATTACTTACGTGATATGTATATCTCAGAATCTCATTACGCCGGGTTGAACATCAAATTATTATCCGTTGGGGATTTTCTTATTGCTTCTTGTAGGGGATTAGAAGGAAATAGGTAGTGGGTACAATAAGGTAAGATACAAGGAAATTACATACCTTCTTTTTAAAAACTACACCGCACGTCCACACTTGTAGCTTCGTCCATGTCAAGTTGCTTAATTCCGCTTCCTCGACTCGCGCACTCCTGCATCCGTTCCGCGCAGACTCAACTTTCACCAACGGCAAAAGTTAGCGTATCATTTCAAAAATACGCGTCAATTCACCTACAAAGTCTTTCTTAACCTAGAAATTGATACATGACTAGCTTCATTTGTGATAACGAACAAGACTTATACACTGTTAGATGGAGTCAGCATGGTGTTGATTCGTAACAGTAAGGCTGAGAAGGTAAAACCAGTATTTGTCTGATTTAACTGTCCGTCCTTATAAAATAACTAATATATGCAAGAAGTCCCAATCATAACTCTAATCACTATCTTTAGTACCGTTTATGCACAACTATTATACTCTTTTTAAAGTGAAGTTGAAGTACAAATGTCATATCTTCTGATGTGACGTTATCGAATCCAAACACAACAAACCATATTCCTATAAACGTCAGCCCCCGTGGCACAGCGTTAAGATATATGCTTACGACTCTCATGGTCCCGGGTTCGATGCCCAATTCAAACACTTTTTTTTAAATTTTTAATCAAATATTAAACAACGAACAGGATTTAACATACGCAAGAATATCTAAACACAATTTATATACGCTGTGAAAAATCAAAAAAATAACACGTGTTTTTGATTTTACGTATAGGAACTTTTTCTTAACATTACCTACTTATTATACGCTATTTATTCTTAAATGAAAAAGTATTAAACTCCCTGCATTCGTTTGGTATTTATTTCTTTTGAATCCATTTCACTACATTCACTTTTATATACATCATGCGTCAAGAATATAAAACAAACATTAAAAACAAAGGGTACGCATTTCCAAATTAAGAATTTGCAATAACAAATAAAAATATTTCTTTATTTGATCGTTAACGAAACCTTTAGTGGGTACCTATAAAAAATTATTACGTGCTAATAAAACATTTCAAACTCTTGAAATTATTTATAATGCAGTTCAAAGTCTTTGGGTTATGTAAATTCGTGAATGAAAAGAAAATATTTGTTCATAAGTCGAAATGCGGGATAAAGCTAACCTAACTTTCGGCTGTCAATGTTGATGAATTGATAGAACTATGAACCCCTCTACTTAGGACGTTAATCTTCCTATCCTTGCAATACAATAAAACTGTGACAAATAATCTTTAGTTAATAATGTTACCGCAAGAGAAAAGGAGGGTCAATTTTCTATTGTGTCTTATGGCGTATTAGTATTGTATTCGCATTTTTATAAAATTGTGAGGTCTAATTAGACTAAGATCATCATATTTTGTACTTTATAGCTGTGATAGTCAATTGTGTGTAAAATTTGCGGCCTATAACTTATCTATAGATATAAAATATAAAGTGTTGTTTTGTCCCTGGGTGCGAATCCGAATATAATTATTCAAATACATTAGGAAAAGTATTTATTCTGCTCCCGAGGTATTTTTGGTGTTTAGTGATGCTATTGAGTTTCTAAATACATGTCTTTGTAGGATGTGGAAACATTAGAAAAGTGGAGACAAGCTATTCCTCGAAGTAACAAGGTTCTCTCTTATTTGTCTATATATTAATGTATAATACCAGAACCAGTTGACCGTTCGTACGGTATAGACGTGTTGTGTATAGTGCTCCGTTGAAGACAATATTAAAAAGCTGTTAGAAGTTCTTTACTAGTATCAACTATTGTAGGTATTAAATTAATTGAATTTTGACTGTTTTCTAACGTACTCTACCTTTGTATAATATCTAACCCAATCCTATCAGAGGCGTTGTTGTTTGTTTAAAGTACTCGTTTTTAACCACCCAAAAACGTGAAGAATTTGTGTCCACGTTTAGTTTCCTAATTCCAACTTGAGTAACAAATACAATGGATAAACGTGATAAATGTGTAAATTGCAATTCACAATGTAATCCTAACACTAATTCAATTGAATGTGATGTATGTAAAATGCATGTTCATACCACATGTTTAGGTCTTTCTGATAGCGATATTAGATTGGCTCGTTCTAAATCAAACGTAATCAAGTTGGTGTGCAATTCATGCAATAATAACTTATCACAATATAGTGATCTAAAAAACTTGATGTCTTCATTGCGGGATGAATTTACTTCATCAATTAACAAATTAAAAACTGATTTTGAAACTGAATTGAATAACATCAAGCAGCTGATTAGAAGTCAACAAACATTTGAACCTCCAGCGAATAATTTCACTCTTGAAACTGCCATGCAAGAAATTAATGATCGCAATCAAAGGAAAAATAATATTATAGTTTTTAATTTGCCAGAATTTGTTAATGATGGCGATTAGCAAAACACTGTGAAAGAACTAGTTCAAACTATTAAATACGGTACTGATTGTTCAAACTTATATGTTCATCGCGTGGGCCTTAAAGCTGATCTTAAACGTCCACGTAACGCTAAGAGTCAAATTCCATTGTAAAATTGATGTCTATGATGTGATTAAATTCGTAGCATCATAGACAAATGCACGTAGCTTATTCGAACTATCACTCTCAAACATTTACTCCAACATCGAGTGTCCCGCAAGGGTCAAATCTTGGCCCTTTGTTTTTTCTAATATTTATTAATGATATTTTGGATTCTATCAAAGCAGAAAAATTACTGTTCGCAGACGATTTAAAAATTTTCAAAACTATTACTTCTATTGACGACTGCATACTTTTACAAAACGATATTGAAAGTTTGACTATTTGGTGCTTAAGTAATCGGTTGCATCTAAATATACAAAAATGCTGTGTAATGTCGTATGGTCGGAAGCATGGCATGATAAACTTCTCGTACTTCATAAAGAAACGCTTGTTCAAAGATTATCTAGCTTCGAAGTTTTAGGTATCCTATTTGATGATAAATTCCACTTCGTTGAACATAGCAATAAATGTATTTCAAGTGCATATAAATCTTATGGTCTAATATACAGAAACTGCAGCAACTTCTCTATTAATACATTACTACTACTATTTAACACCCTTGTTAGATCTAAACTTGAATACGGATCTCTGATATGGCAACCAATTTATAAAGTTCATAGCGATAACTTAGAAGCAGTTCAAAGAAAATTTTTAAAATATGTGGCAGATTCTATCCACCCATTGGGTCTGACTATGAGGCTTTACTTCAAAGATTTAATTGTCGGTCACTCCAATGCAGACGAAAAAGTATAAACATAAGATTCTTATATAAATTATTAAACAATGAAATAGATTGCCCTTATCTACTATGAAAGATTTCATTGGTAGTGCCTCGTCAACATGCGCGTTTTAGCAATACTTGTTATCTTCAAACGAGTAGAACAAATTTATTGTTGCATTCTCCAGCCACAGTAGTGTGTCTAACTTACAACAAATACTTCAATGATTCGAATATTTTTAACGATAGATTTGAAGACCTTATAAAACGTATTAATTAATTTTTGATATATCAATGTTTTGTTTTTCTATTAGGTTTATTTTTGTACACAATTATCGTACCTTGTGAATGTGTGTTAAATTACTTGTAAATTATTTCCTGTAATTGGGTGTATTCCTGTTGGAAATAAACGTTTATTATTATCATTATTATTATAATGAAATTTATTTTTATGTGCATTGGATGGAAAGAATTGTAATTTAGGTATCTACCTGAGCATAAATGTTTCTAATACGATTTTTGTTATAATTGCTGCTTTCCTTTTTTATATGTATTTATTGCATGGTTACATGACTATCCTCGCGCCTGGGCAAGTGTAACGAAGTCTTCCGACATAACTAGGGGTCTATTCCTTGGGTAGAGCTATGAGAAATGGGGGGGTAAGTCGAATTCTGATTGTAGGTTGAATTTAATCCAAAACAAATAAGGCGCCACCAAGTCCTGACTTAATTAGGATAATTGCGTAGTATATTTCTAGGGGCGGACGTGGAAACCCAAAGAAAAAAAATCGCCTTCGATGACAGAAACCCGTCTTAACTGAATAAGACGCTGCTCCTGTAAGAAATGGTAATAATTAGCTTAATAGAAGGGTGGAACACTATTTGTGTACCACAAACATACCTAAAGAAATATCAAAAAAAATATCTCCTATATAAGTTGACATTAAAATTCCACTCATACGGATATTAGTTTCTTGTAGTTAGTTTTAACCATATTTGATCAAAATAAAAAAGCTTTAATCTTGAACTAATAATTTACTCAAAAGGTTCTCTTTTAAAACAAAATTCAATGCTACAAAGTTTCATAAATAATTAAATGAGTTCAAGGATTTTAAATAAAGTTTCATCAAAATAGTTACTAAGCAAACATTTTAAAACTTAGTGTAAACTTGTTACAAAGAAAAGCCGACCCGGGCAGATCTGTTCGAGCGGGTTACAAAATTAAAACATAGTAAATCAAGTTTCCTTATCTAAATTAATTGTGTTAGTTTCAGTTTCTAATAAAGAAAGATCATAAAAATATTCTTATAAGCTCAACTTAGGCAAGCATTGTTCAAAGCATATGTTTATTAGAACACAGGTGTCAGCAGTATACTGTAGGCAAACAAGTGACGTAACAAAACATCTGTCGCTGTTACCAACAGGACAAAATGAACCACGTGAATGGTATCTTAAAACTTTACAAGTTGTGCATTAAAATTTTTAACACTGAAACATTCAGCTCAACTAATAATCGAAATTTTATAACATTCGTGCTTTTATGCACTAAACAAAAATAGCGTGTTTCTAATTTGAAACACAACCAAATTTCTTAAAGTTATCTA
Organism: Platerodrilus igneus; assembly: GCA_036346225.1. Classification (NCBI taxonomy): domain Eukaryota; kingdom Metazoa; phylum Arthropoda; class Insecta; order Coleoptera; family Lycidae; genus Platerodrilus; species Platerodrilus igneus. The sequence goes on from JARFIW010000452.1 coordinate 36,852, forward strand.
CAAACCAGAACTGCATTATTTGGATGTTAAGAGGTGTTGAAAAATCAATCGTAATCACCATACTTCCATCAGGTTTTGTAGTAATAAGTTCTTCTATTAATTATTCAAATTCTCCATTATCAAAGCCGCTTCCTACGGACTGCAATACAAAGTGGTTTTACATCTGTTGTTGGAATAGTTGTTTCTACAGTTGGTTTTATGGTGGTTAATTACGCGCTAAACAAAATACCTCAATTAAACAAATTAAATACTGTTCATAGGATACCAACCGCTATTTAAAGATGGATCTCTACTCCTCAAAATGTAACCGCAAATTGGCGGCCTGCTTCCAATCGTACATTTTGATTTAACAAGCTTGCAGGGCCGACTCGTTATCACCTCGCACGAGCGACGGCGTATTCCCGGCGGAGGCCTTCAACCAAAACGCGCCTGCGAAAAGTTATCGAAGGTACAGACACCTGACTATTTATAGAAAACTATCTATAGATACAACTTTAGCGTATTACTAAACTTGTTGCATGTATTTTACTAATAATTTGAATAAAAGCGCTTTATAACTTTGCACTTTTATGGTTGGATTTAGTAACTAAGAAATAAAATTGTTACATAATAATACATTTTTATTTCTAATTAAGTGTGTATAAAAAAGTTAGATATACTGTTGTTTTATTTTGTTTAATATACTTTTTTATTTCAATAAAATCACTATTTTATCCCCAAAAGGGTGGTCAGATTTTTGTGTGCTCAATGATACATGTACTTCATCCTTCTAGATTATCAAAGATTCTAAAAATCTTAAAATTTCTAATTTTTATAGTATTAAGTAAGACTTAACTACACAAATTAACAATAACTTTAAATGATCTCATGAAAACTAGTGTTACCAGAGATAAAACATTCTTTCTCCGGATGAACGACATCCCCTATTGTTTTATAGCCGTTTGTATTTGTATCATAAATGCTTTAAAAGTGCTTTGAATAAATATTATTTATGTATGGTTACATAGCTCAGCATGCTATTTTGATTCTTTAATAATTTAAAATTCTTGTAGGAATACGGGAGTATTAAGTAGGTAATTGTTAAGAATTTGTGTATATTTCAAATTCCAATAACTGGAATTTTGAATAAAATCCGAATTTATAATTATTTATGAGAAAAATAGCAGATGCTCCATAAGACTGCATGTTAAAATCGACCTATTTTTCCCTAGCGGCAAGTCACAAACTAAGAATACAGCGCTAAAATAAGAACAGATTTCTGGCCGAGATTAATGTCCTAAGTAGAGAGGTCCATAGATAGAACTTATATTCCAAGGCCACATTGAATTCTGGCGCTTGTTCGACATATGTTTTTATGGAATTGAAGCATACAATTAGGAACATGAGTCATAAGTAACTTTATTTGGTTTCAACTTTACAGTTATTAGACATTAATTCAAAGAGGTTTTTATTTGCCTTTTTTGTGAAGGACATAAGTAAAAGTATAATGCCTTTTGTTTGAAATTAAATACAAGATCCTATTATGAATTGTAGTGATTTCTAATATAATAACTAATTAGACTTAAAATAAAAAGAACTTAACTCGAATAACCTTAATGATTGATTCAAAACTAAGATAAAAAAATTAAAGATTTAGCTAAGATTATATGATACTCAAATCATGTAAACCATCCACATGCCTGAATTTAGTTTTATTAAATATAACTGTAATAATTATATTCTTTTTGTCGATTAGCAAACGACTCTTAAGAATTACATAAACTTTTAATTTGAAATACTTGATCCACTTACTTGTTTATAAATTTTTTTATGATCAAAATATTCAATTTCAGAAACAGAACGGAACAAACTACTTTTTTATGATTTATTATAACTAAACAAATTGCATGCTAATGGACGCTCGTTAGTATGCGATTTCAAATATTGTTTTAAATTACTTTCTGTAATGTGGTATAATTATACAAATTACAACCAAATGAACGTTATTAGTATATACGACCGCAAATGTCTTTGTAAACTACTTTTTGTGACATGGTATAATCACACAAATTGCAAGGGAACAGACGCTCGTTTGTATGCGATCACAAATGCTTTTATAAATCATTTT